>BQNB010000287.1:103780-128953 GCA_026074375.1 Tanacetum coccineum | reverse complement strand
GCTTGCAGTTCAGATGAACCTCAGGATGCAGATTACTCTACTCATATTCCCTCACTTAATTACGAGTTAGAAAATATAATCTTAGCTAGATTTCCCAGATCAGAATATTGGAAACTATCATTTGTTAATAAAAGGTTTTCAGGATTAGTTAAAAACGAAGAGCTTTTCAAAATCAGACGAGACATTGGTTTTAGTGAACCTTCAGTTTTTATGCTTGCAAGTGGCGAAAACCGTTGGTGGGCTTTTGATCAAGGGTTCAGTTCGCTTAGAAGACTTCCGGTTCTTCCTTCTGATATATGTTTCACATCAGGAGATAAAGAATCGCTATGTGCCGGGACCCACTTACTCGTATCGGGTAGAGAGATTGAAGGTCTCATGATATGGAGATACGAATTAGCATTGAACAAATGGTTCAAAGGCCCTTCAATGATCTACCCAAGATGCTTATTTGCTTCTGCCACTTGCGGTAATTCTGCTTATGTGGCGGGTGGGATCGCAGTGGTTGGGGCTGGAGCGGGTGGGACTCAATCAGTTCATAATACTGTTGAGAAATACGACCCGGAAACACGGTCGTGGACACCACTTCCAAGAATGAATAAGCCACGTAAGCTTTGCTCGGGGTGTTATATGGATGACAGGTTTTATGTGATTGGTGGGAGAAACGATGATGGTGAATTAACGTGTGGGGAGTTTTTTGATTCGGAAAAAAATCAATGGAATTTGATTCCGGAGATGCTAAAAGACAATCCTGTCCTTAGCTGTCATTCCCCTCCACTAATCGCAGTGGTAAAAAACGAGCTTTACTCAATTGAAGCTTCTTCAAATCAGTTAAAAGTTTACTTAAAGAAGAGCAACAGTTGGAAGCAATTGGGTTTAGTTCCTGTGAGGGCGGACTACAATCGAGGTTGGGGAGTCGCATTCAAGTCATTTGGCAATAAGTTACTTGTAATAGGGGCATCAACAGTTTCGCCTTCTAGAAGCTCGATGGCAATATATACGTGTAGCCCGGAACCAGAATCTGATTTCCTCCCAGAATGGGAGTTACTTGATAATGGCAAGATTCAGTTGAGTCATTTCATTATGAATTGTTCTGTGATGGTAGCTTGAGAAAAATTTGTGTGATAAATAAAATGTTTCAGTTGACTTTTTAGAGTCAACCATGATTGTAGTTTGACTTATTTTTGTACAGAAATACCCCGGCACTTAACAATCTATTTACTTTTCTTTTGTGATTATGAATTGATATAGTACTTAGTACGGAAATCGCTAGATCAAACACCGCAATGGGAAAGTGAAACAAGCTTGAAAAAAAATACTGTACAAGGTATATGCAATTCTGTCAAAATTGAATGACTTGTGCACACTACCTCACCGGCTTGCCAATATTATTGTCGAACCATGTTTGTAGCAAGTTTGAGGTTTCGATGGTGCGAAGTTCTGTTATTCAATTCAACATATGAATACTCAAACTCGACTTTACCCATCATCCATAGACGCCTTTTTAAATTGGGAGCGGGTTTCTTTATTATTCCAAATCATTCGGCTTACTAAAGCCTCTTAAGCAAATAATTAATCAACACAACTTGTTGATTATACAACGTCAAACACTTGACCAAAGTTTTTTGATAAAAGCTAATGTTCAGAAGCAAGGTACTTTTTTTCACTGTATTATATTTACTGCACTAATCTCTCACACTAATGAATCAGTGACCACTCTCAAGTTGTCACAGTTTCAACAAATTTCTGCAGAGTTATAATAAAGGGGTGGCAATCCGGGTCGGGTTCGGGTTGGTGGGTTCGGGTTGACATGTTGCCGGGTCAGAAAATCCCAACCCGAACCTGATCCGATTAAAATAATTTGGTCAACTATTTCAACCCTAACCTGTTTGCACATAACCCGAAACTGACCCATTTAACCCGTATATATACTTGGGTTGGCAGGTTAAATAGTTTAAACGGATTTTGGGTTGACCCATTTAACCCGTTTTATATACAAAAGTTGGCACATTACACGGGTTAAACAAGTTAAACGGGTTTGTGCATCGACCCGTTTAACACGTTTAACACATATAATAAAATATAAATAATTTTTAATCAAAGAAATAAAATCTTAAACGGGTTGGCGAGTCGACCTGTTTAATTTGTTCCCAACCCGAACCTGGCCCATTTAATAAACGGGTTAGATGGGTTGACCCAAACCCAACCCGAAATCTATTAGACTCAACCCGAACTTGTTAATTTTCGTGTCGATTTAAGGTTGGGTCAGAAATTGACACCCCTAATAAGTTAGTATATAATATTGTCTTGAGTTGCCTTAATGAAATTTCATTGTCTACTTCCACATCAATAAAATACAGCTTTTTACTATTTTCGCATCATCAAATGTTTCTTCATACTTTCCTTTTGGTATCGATACCAAAAGATGTGACATAAAAGAATGGCTTTGGTATTATTAATGGTGGACCTTTTAAAAGGTTTATAAATTTGTCACTTTTTATAATGTCATTAATTTATAAATTATGAATCTATTTTCACTATGAATAAAACTTTTGAGGTTTATAAATTATTCAAACATAACTTAAATATTATTATGGTACATAAATTCTTGAACCTCTTCAAAATCCTAGACTTTTTCATGCCACCTAGACATGAAATGGTTCCTCAGTATGGTAAAAAAATTCTTAAACCTCTTCATACGTTTTTAAACCTATTCTTGAAACACCATAGCGGATGCTCTTAGTTTTAAGTCGCCGGCCTTTTATCCTTATAAATAACAATTCAATTCAATTCAATCATCTAAACAATCAATCAACCATGGCGAATCGTGAAGGAGACCCAAATCTCGGGTACCTAACCCGCGAGGTCAAACTCCCCCGCCCCACCCGCGTCAAAATCAAAACCCCAGCCCCTGTCCAAATAACCGCCGAACAAATCCTTCGCGAAGCCCGGGAGCGTCAAGAAGCCGAAATCCGCCCTCCGAAACAAAAAATAACCGACCCGACCGAACTCGCAGACTACCGTCTCCGAAAGCGTAAAGAATTCGAAGACTCAATACGCCGAGTGAGGTCGAATAAATCTGTTTGGGTAAAGTATGCGAAATGGGAGGAGAGTCAGAAGGATTTTAACCGCGCTAGGTCCGTTTGGGAACGGGCGTTGGATGTGGATTATAGAGATCCTTCCATGTGGTTGAAGTTTGCTGTTATGGAAATGAAGAACAAGTTTCTTAATCATGCCAGAAACGTATGGGATCGTGCCATTACGTTGTTGCCGATGGTTCATCAGTTGTGGGATAAGTATATCCATATGGAGGAGATGCTTGGCAACGTTGCAGGTGCCAGGCAAATTTTTGAAAGGTGGATGAGCTGGGAGCCTCACCAGCAAGCATGGCTTTCGTATATCAAGTTTGAGCTTAGATACAACGAGATTGAGCGAGCTAGAGGTATTTACGAGAGATTCGTGCAATGCTTGCCGAAAGTCGGTGCTTGGATTCGCTTTGCCAAATTTGAGATGAAAAACGGGGAGATTGCCCGAGCTAGGAACTGTTATGAAAGGGCAGTCGATAAGCTGGCAGACGATGAAGAGGCTCAGACTTTATTTGTTGCGTTTGCTGAATTTGAAGAGAAATGTAAACAAATTAAGAGAGCAAGATGCATCTATAAATTTGCTCTAGACCATATACCAAAGGGGCGGGCTGAGGATCTATACAGAAAGTTTGTTGCTTTCGAGAAGCAATACGGTGATCGGGAGGGTATTGAAGATGCAATTGTTGGGAAAAGAAGGTTTCAATACGAGGAGGAAGTTAGAAAGAATCCGCTGAATTATGATTCATGGTTTGACCATATACGACTGGAGGAGAGTGTGGGGAACAAACAGAGGATCCGAGAGGTTTATGAGAGAGCAATTGCTAATGTACCTCCAGCGGATGAGAAAAGATATTGGCAACGATACATTTACTTGTGGATTAATTATGCTTTGTATGAAGAGCTTGATGCACAAGACGTTCCACGAACTAGGGATGTGTATAGTGAGTGCTTAAAGCTAATTCCTCACAAGAAGTTCTCTTTTGCAAAAGTATGGTTATTGGCTGCCCAGTTTGAAATTCGGCAGTTAAATCTCTCGGGTGCACGTGCAGTTCTTGGGAATGCAATTGGGATTGCTCCTAAAGATAAGATTTTCAAGAAGTATATTGAGATCGAGCTGCAGCTTGGTAACATGGACCGTTGTCGGAAGCTATACGGAAAATATTTGGAGTGGTCACCTGAGAATTGCTACGCGTGGAGCAAGTATGCTGAGTTGGAAAGATCTTTAATGGAGACAGAACGTGCCAGAGCCATTTTTGAGCTTGCAATTGCCCAACCTGCACTAGACATGCCAGAATTATTGTGGAAGGCATACATTGACTTTGAGATAGCAGAAGGGGAATTTGAAAGGACTCGACAGTTATATGAGAGGCTTTTGGATCGCACGAAACACTTAAAGGTGTGGATTAGTTATGCAAAGTTTGAAGCATCTGCCATGGAAGAGGTAGAACAACAAGAAGAGCTGCCTGAAGACGTGCTTAAACAACAAAGGCAACAGTGCATTAAAAATGCCAGAAGGGTATTTCAAAATGCAGTAAGCTACTACACAACATCAGCTCCTGAGTTGAAAGAGGAGAGGGCCATGTTACTAGAAGAATGGTTGACCATGGAGAGTGGTTTTGGTGAGTTGGGTGACATAGAATTGGTCCGTGTTAAGCTGCCCAAGAAACTGAAGAAGAGAAGGCAGATAGAAATAGATGATGATGTTCCTGCTGGGTACGAGGAGTACATAGATTACCTCTTCCCAGAAGAGTCACAAGCATCCAATTTGAAAATCTTGGAGCAAGCATACAAATGGAAAAAGCAAAAGGTCGCTTATGATGATGAAGATGACGACGACGATGATGATATGGATGATTAGCATATCACAAAACTTCTTCGTGTTTTTGCAATTTATATGGGCCACCAAAGCTACAGCACTTTCTTTCCTCGAGGGATACACATTTGTCCTAATTTGGAGTCCGATTAATTTATCAAAATGTTGTAGCTTTATAGTACCATGACTTGTTTTGATCTTTTGGAGTTGAGCCATTTCATTGTTAATTTCTCGTAATTTGTATGTATCGATGTTTCACAAAACTTAGTGTAGGAAGTTTTTTCTTTTGAAGATTAAAAATAAACAAATTTACCAGCCAATGGAAGTCAATGGTTAAAGCTTAACACATAAGTCTTTTTAAAGAATTTTTTTTATCTGTTAAGGAAGTTGCTATAAACTTAGCAGCTAAATATTTCATTAACATAATAATACCCTGGATATTTGTTTTTTTTAAAATTTAACCTGCGGGCTAAACACAAAAAGCAACAACCACATAGACCAGGTAAGAAAAAACTAGTCTGCTGAACAGGTCAAAGGCTAAAAGTCACCCAAAAGTGTATTCACAGTGGAGAAAAAGGCTCGAAACTCATTTTTTATATGCATATAATCCGTTTAAGATTCTTGAAAACTATGAACAACTCAATTGTCTTCACTGTTACGGCATTTAAAAAACCATATTAGATCTATTGTGAAAAGAATATTAGTGTGTCACATAAGTTTTAAATCTTAACAATGATGATATTACTTATTCACAAACAATACAAGTTGGGGACGGCCTGCATCATTCTTTAACCATCAAGCAAGATGAAACATAACCCGAATCAACCCATTCATGAGAAAGTGAAACATTCCTTTAAGCTTATTCATAAACTGCCTGCCACATTTAGTTCTCAAAATATGACCAGATGCTATACTGCTCAAATAATTCAAGTTAAGTAACCATCAGACCTGACCATAGAAACATAGACTCTTAGACATGGTAGATGCACCTCGAACCTTAGTCAAACCAGTAAGTTGAGAGAAATACCTCGAAAGAAAAAAGGTCGAGCGCGAATGAGAACATAAATAAATATATCATCTTTCATGGTAATCCAACATAATCACCAGCTTCTTTTACATTATTCGCTCAAATTTACAGCTCTTTTTTCTTTCAACCAAAAGAAAAAAAGAAAACGATGAATCGTATAATTGATCAACACACGGTAAGATAGAGTGTGATTAACACACATTCTCGATTTCATACTACTTAAATTAAAAAAAAAATTAGGGAAATAAAAGCAAAACCAAGAAAGTGTCAAAATAAAAATAAAAATTTAATAGCATTACTGATCCATGTCAATAGATCATTACCAAACCATAGTCCTTACGGTCTAACGATATGTGAGTGCTCCAACCTAAAAATTGCGAGTACAAGTCTCTTCTAAAACTTTTATAAGGTTTATGTGAGCTAATAAGTGGTTTAACTGCGTAAATAATTAAACCATTTCGAAATATAAAAACAAACCAAAACTAAGAGCAGGGGGTGTAATTAGTATAAAGCTTATCGGCAGTCTCTGACTTAAGAAACACAAAGTACATGCAAGTAGGTTTTTTTGAGCCATTATATGTATTTCTTTTTACTTACATTGTTCAAAAATCAAAACAAAAGATGAAGAAAAAAAGTCATCCAACGCAAGGTACAATTTTATTTTATGAAATGCAACGAAGTGTTCGATAAAATGTCTCATTCAAATATTATTGTTTTTGTTTGTGCACACAAACTGTTCGATTAAATGTTTCAATGAAATATTGTCTTTTCTTTTATAAATTATACATGTTTTTTTTTTTAAAACTTTTTTTATCTTCCTGCATTATAAATTAAGCACTATAAAGGTATTAACTGTTTTGTTTGGAAATAAGTAGAAGCAAAAGAATTGACACGAAACAATAAAAACATATGTAGTTTTTCTGTTACGTGTTCAGTAGTTTGATTTATGGGATTTACTTTCAGCAGGGTCAAGCAAGAAGATGGAGGAATGGGGGAGAAAAAAACAAGACCGGTCTATGCTTCCCGACTCTATTGTTCACCATATATATGTATTCTTGGATGATGCAAAAATCACGTGTTCGAATGTGTGTTTTGTCCCCTAAGCGGATGTGTTTGGCTTCTAAGACATCTTTTCCCATCTTGTATTTCCATTTAAACATGGCATGGTTTCGGTCGTTTTCTAGAAAGTATGAATTTGAGTATATCAAGGAGAAGTTTTATAAATATGTAGCATATACCGTGTCTAGATTCTGCGACCAAAACATCAGTGCACAGGGATACTCGACGATGTATGGATTCAATGCATTTTGTTTAAAAAGGCCAAGCATAATCTTCAAAAAGTTGAGATTTTACTCGAGTTCTGGATTGATGAAGAATAGATGTTGATGCATCCAAATCTAAGTTACGTTCTTTTAGAGAATCAGACAGGGATAAGACCCTCTTTGTCGTTGGTTTCATGCAAATAAAGCTAAACATACATTTATGTTACTGCGGGTTTCCATTAAAAAGATTCTAATGAAATCTTATTAAATTACCGTTTATCGAGAGCGTTTTCTTTAAATATTTCAATCTCTGTTGGACAATCTGAAGCTGTCACATAATTTCTTGAGGAGATTGGAACTACAATCGGACTGTAATTTGGAAGAAATTGATTTAAATACACCCAATTTACGCTTGTTCGAGTATTATGACCGATACTGTGGTGCCAATGCACCCAGTTTATATTGGAAGCACTCATCCATGTGGAAAGGATGTATGAAATGTGTTACACACGATTCTCTTTGGTACCAGAAGTTGAGAAAATTCTTGGAAAAGAATAGTGTTTTCAAAGTCTTGAAGTTGGTTATTTGTTTGGTATATCCTCAAGTCATTATTTTTTGGTTTTTTTTTCTTGCCACAAACATGAAATAAAAGAATCCAGACACAAACTTGTGCTCTTGCCACAATTGTCTTACAGAAGAACATAATTGATGTTAAGGAGTTAAGTTGATCAGTTGACACCTTTTTTCAAACTCGAGAATGTTCTTGAAATTACAAAACTCTGGTCAGGACAAATGGTCGAATTATCGTTTACATGTAGATGCTGTGGATGCTGTTACTCTGGTGTTGTCGGCCACCGATCTCTAATACTTTTAGAAACTATTTTTCCATTTATATCGACACAAGCCATGTTGTCAAGGTAATATTTATGTCTTTACACTGGTCAAATGTTAATCCTCCATTGGTGTATTATTTCCCTTTCATCTAACTTCATTTGATTCTGTTTCTATACAAAAATTAAGTGAAATGCTTATCTTTCTCTTCGTTATACTTTCGACGAAACTACTTCAACAAGAAGATGAGGGGCAAACTGCTATTAAGTTTGTGCTGTTTACCTCTTACGAAGACAAACAACACTTCAGTGACCTGAACTCGGTGTTGAAAAGCCAACAATTTTTTGATGGCAGAAAAAGCAAAATCACCTTTATAAAGGAAGTAGGTACACTATTAACCTTATTATTCTATCAACTAATTCCATTTACATGTGTATCACACATTTCTTCATCCTCTTGTTAATATCCAAACAGTTGTCCAAGAAGCAGGATAATGGAGTATGGAAATCGTGAGATTTCGTGATTAGTTGGATTAAGGATGTATCCATTGCATGACCAGAGGTTCACAAGTGACCAGTAATACTAGTGAATTTTGTGTTTAGGTTCTGAGGAGTAAGTTAAAATTTTCTGTGAAATTTCGTTTTTAGAAACAGGGTTGTATAACTCTCTATTATGATTACTCTGTTTTTTGGTGTTTACATGTGTACTTTTGGTTTTGAATCTTAGTAAAATTGTTTTGCCTTATCTTAGAAAGTAGAAGTATATGATCCTCGTTGTGTTTGGTAAGTGGTTGGACTAGGTTCTTTTGATCATCTTATGTGCTTTTTGCTTCTGGTGGCGGTCCACTTTTAGGTGTATGCAACATCAATCAGGTGACATTTATCATCGTGTAATTAGTATAAAGCGGTTACTCGGCAGGCTCTGACATTTAAGAAAACAAAAGTACTTGCAAGTACGGTTTTTATTGAGCCATTATTTGTATTTTCTTTTTATTACATTTTGTTAAAGGTAGCTGGGAAATTTCAAAGTTGTCTGTGGACTCTTTGCTGAAGAACATAACACATGAACAGAGTCATGGTGTTGGAAATCGTATGGTTTTTCTTAAGGGACCGTGTAGTCCACAAATTTGAAATCCTGGGATTTCAACGCGTATGCTTGACAGAAAGCCATGGAAAATGAAATACCATTTGGGGATTGATTGCTAAGGATTTTGGTTGTAAAATAAGTCTGGTTTGCAAATTGCAAAGTTATTTTAAGAGTATAGTTCTGTTTTTATTGCATGGTATCCATTATTCATAGCAACGCTTGTGAAGTGAATGGATTTGGTACTTCTTGGCCTTAATCAATAATACTTGTTCCTCCTATATATGCATGTATATACTTGAACTCGTGACGTGAATTCTGGTAGGCATGCAATATTTCATCTCACAACATTATTAACGAGAATTGATAATATGGCCCGGTTGTTCATGAAAGGTGTCATCAATTTCTGGTAGGGTGGGATGTCATTTGTGTCATTGTGTGCGCCTAGTATACTTGACTCATACACCTCAAAGATTGTGTTATCCTCTCAGAAGAAGGAACTATAATTCTAGTGGTGTCATGCTCGTATGCATTTCCTTGACAGAGGCTTCTGCCTATAGGTTCAAGAACTTATTGTGCTTAATGGATACACAGCAATGTCATTTTTCACTGTTTTAAACAAGTATTAAGTGGATACTTATCGTGCTTGATAGATACAACTACGTGATTGCTCGCACCTTTTATAAACACTGAATCATATTTGGCCTTTATAATGGCAAGTCATTGATACACCAGGACTCAGAGTATGAGATAATCTTTTCATCATATGATCTAACATTCTAGACCATGTAGCGAAAACGAAAAACTCACTACTATCCACATGATTCACAATCAACTTTGCTTGTACATCATCTACTACTTTGAAAACACAACCTGATGATAAACTAGTTTTTGTACACCTAAATGAATTAAACGAAAACACTAACACATTTTTTAAGAACATGATTACTATATCATATGATACAAAAAATATCTATATATAAAGAGTGCTTCTGCCTTTCTTAATGCTATGCATCTTTCTGAACATAAGAAATAACATGAAGTTGTTTCAATGCATATACCCTAGTAATCCTTTATCGTTTAAATCCATAAGTAAATACTAATCATTATTAGACCAAAGGCGTTGTGGTCTAATGGTATGTGAGCGTCTCATAAACTAAAATTTTCGAGTTTAAGTTTCGCGTGAGCTAAGGCTGTTCCAATTTCGAACCCCAAACTTAATACATCATATAACAAACATCTAACATATGCATATTCGCCTTATACACATCTATATATAAAAAAACTTAATAATTACTTTACTATTCATGACATGTTTTATAATTTATGAACTGTTTTATAGGGTCGGGTTAGGGTCTTACTTAGTTTCTTATCGGGTTATCGGGTCAACCCAATAAACCCGATAAAATATAAAGACATTAACAAATCTTTAAATTTTGAACAAAAGCCAATTAACAAAGTGTATTTATAAACTGTTGTCTTGTGTTGTTATTTGTAAACTTAAAAATCTTAAACTTAATTTTTCGGATGATAGGAAAGTGATTAAGTTTTTGGTGTTTATGAACTCTTGTCCAGTATACAGCTTACTTTAAAAGAAAAAACTAAAGTTTGTAGCATACTTGATCAATGAACACTTGTATTTAGGTCAATGTAAAGCTTACTCAAAATTAGCAACATAATCAAAATCAGAACCAAAAAAACTAAAATCATCTATACATAGTCAAAATCAGCCACGTATAGTCAAACTTACATAAACCCTAAACAAGAGTATCTCGAATTAGAACCAAAGACATCAAAAACAACCATACAATTAGTTGTACATAATCAAATCAGCCACATAACTACAATCAAATAAGAAATTTACCCAACAAAGAGGGTAAGTCCTTGCGGTATTGGTTGCTTAGCAGAAGGCGAGATAGTAGCAGTGATGGACGAGGGGTGTGGTGGTGGCATCGAGAGGTTGAGAACAACATATAAGTGGTGAGGTTGTGAGATAGTAACAGTAAAGTGAGATCTATGTGAGAAATAAGTGGATAAAGAGTGACTTTGACATCTTATCTCCCAACAGAACCCATGGCTTGTCATCAATAAATTTCTTATACTGAACAAGTTCTTTCCACAAACTTCTTCTATCTTTTCCTGAATTAGCTGCATACATAAAGCAACAGTAGAACTTGCTTTTGGACTCCTTAACCTTAATGAGATAAAGAATTGATTGTTGACTTGAGTGAATGATCATAACATTGACATTATCCTCATTCCAACCAATAACAATCCTGCACCCTCTTTCACTCTTCTCTATGTTACTAACTCCCAAAAACAAAATCACAAATTTTCTTTATTTTGTTTTTCTTAATATGTGTTTCAAGGACAGCACATATGCGCTAAGCTTTTCATTACTAATAAACTTTTTCACATCTTTTTGCAATTCACCATTGCACATACCTTTTACATTCCAAGCATCCATTCTGAAATCAGAATTTAAGTCATTCATTGGAAACTTCTTGATAAGGATTAGGAATGGAATAAATGCAAAGTACAAGGACTGTTTTCGCCATTCACCCAAATACAACAATATAAAACTTATTAGTTTTTCTTTTTCTATCCAAACAAGGAAAAAAAAGTCATTCAACTCAAGGTACAATTTTATTTTATGAAATACACACCAACTGTTTGATAAAAAACCTTAATCAAATATTTAATTTTTTTTCTCATCTTTTTGCTTAGAAAATAATGATTTGTTGAAAATCTAAACAGGGTTTTCGGTAAATTATACATCTTTTTCATTTTAATGGAAATTATACATGTTTTTGTTTATGCATACCAACTGTTCGATGAAATTCATTAATCACCAACTCACGCTTTACTTCAACAGGGTGTCTGGGATTTCCTTATAAATAAGCACTTATATACGACCAAACTTTTTTAGGAGAAGGTCTTTCTATTACTTATTTTGTTACTTTAACAGGGTGATACTTAGCAAAGTGATTAACAATGAATGCTAAACAATTTACAGATCAACGGCAATGAAAACACTTAGAACTCATATACAAAGAAACAGAGCTCAAAATGATTCATTAATGGTGGAACTCAACCAAATGGTTACAACAGAATCTAGAGAGAGAAAATGTGTTTTCACACAGTTACAATTTTGACATATTTCCAGGAAATGAGCTAACATAGGTATTTATAGTCTAAGAGGGAGAATTGTGGAGTAGAAGTCTTTGGCGGGAACTGCATTGTTTAAATCTGTTTACCAGCTGATGAGAATAACACATGCACCTCACGTGTCTGGTTTAGAACCACACACGTGCACCTCATGCGCATCAACAACATATCAGACTTCTAGCAGTATTATTAACACACTAATAGTATTAACACACTAATAGTATTAACAATACGCCAGCAGTACCAACTCTACTAGCAGAACAAACTAACAGTACTAACTCTGCTAGCAGTACTAACTCTACTAGCAGGACTAACTAACAGTACTAACTCTGCTAGCATTACTAACTTCTTAAGCCTAGCAGTATTAACTTCTAACTCAGCTCGTATCAACTCCATCCCCCTTAAGCTTTCCTTGTCCTCAAGGAATAGCTTCATTCATGGAAAAGCTTCATTCGCAACATCAAACCCTCACAAAGAATATAGACCTGTTCCTAAAAAGGCTACTGCTAACTCTAGAAGTAATAAGAAGAAAGGTGTGGAACCTACTAACGAGATTAGTAATTCAAATCCATTTGATGTGCTTAATTCGGTTGATAATGATATAGAGTTGGGTACAATGGGGGGACTTTAAATTTGGGTAATAAAGGGGCTAATTCAACTGGATCCTCGTTCTATAATGTCGATAATAGTATTACGAGTACTACTCTTACTATTGATAAAATCGGGAAGTATGAAAATCAAATTATTGATGGGCAAGCTACTCTTGTGGATGAAGATGATAATCCTCTAAAAAGGTAGAGTATCCGGGTGATCATGATAGTGAAGATGAGCTTGCATCAGTTGATAATGATATGGCTCGTTCTATGGCTTTAGAAATGGTTGGCTTTGGCACTCAAAGTTTGCTGGAATAATGGAGGGATTCTTATGGAAATGGTGACTATGATGACGACCCATACGATGATGATATGTATGAAGGCCGGGATATTTCTGAAGAGATTCAAACTATATGCGATAATCTGGATATTCGAGTTCGAGGTCAGTACATTCATCATCACTGATAGTGTTCACCACTGGCTCCTTCCTTCCATTATTAACCTCCATAGTAACCTTATTGTTTGAATTCTTAACTAGATCACAAACCATATCATTATACTTAATTGGAACCCTAATTTTACGTTTTGACCTCTATTTAGTCGACATGATACACTAAACAGCTGTTACTAGTGATGTATTGTAAAATAGGAAAGTTGTGTATAGTAAAATTCAGATCGCAGTTTTGGCGCCAAAATTCATCAATGGTGGTTACGGCTCAAAAATTGGGGAAATTGGCACCGCACTGTGTAGAATCACACGCTGGATCCAAATCTGAAATTCGTTTTGAAAAATATTGAGGAACTTAAGAGATATTAAGGTTTTTTTCGAGATTTTTAATGGAGGAAAAAAAAAGGCGAGAAAAAAACGTGATGAGAGAGAAAAAGTATTTTTAGGTTTATGATAATAGATGTATTTACTTTTATTAAATGTTAAAATTTTTAAAAAATTGTTTTTACTAAATTGTTCTTACTACTTAAACAATAACTTAAAAATTCAAATATCCTTACCAACCGAACATTGAAACACGCTTTGTTCAGGGGGGGATCTATGTTTTGGGGTTTTGGGGGCGTGCCCTCACATGGTTAAAAACAAAAAAGAATGTAGATTATAGTGTAGATTTTTTCTTCATTTTGAGGTTTTTTTTAAATGCTCCCACTACACACACTAAAGGCCAACCTTTACTTTCAAAAACCTTAAAATCCTTCATTTTTAAGTGAACTATTCGATTTTTTTTCATTCGGATCTTTATCCTAGTTTTTTCCGCCATATTTTATTGCTATTGTCGAAAAAAATGTTTGCCCCACAATCCAATTTCCTAGGTCCGCCACTGGCTTTGTTTGATGCATAATTCTTATGCATGGTGTATTTATTAGTTTCTAAATTAAATATTGATGCAAATGAATCACTATTAGAGCTCACAAATTCATCTTACCAGCATGACAACTATAGTTTGTTTTCTCTTTAGACTGAATGTAATGGTAAGGTCAACATTCAGTCGGTCGTCCCATGTGGAAGCAACTAAGGTCGGTCGTCCCATTACCTCGACCGAACTAGACTAGTCCCCCTAACATTTGCAATTGTTTGGGTCGTGTAGAAGACCGAGTAAATGAAGTCGTTTCCTATAAAAAAATCATCCCTTTATTTTCTATAAAACCCAACATCTTCTTTTCTATTTTCACACACATACACTTTTTATCAAAAACACACACTACAAACAATATATCTCAAATTAATTCCGAGTGTTTATTTTTCGATGAAACTGTATGATGAACGAAGTGAATAGTTTACTCTCCGGTTTTTTAATAAACGTTGCTTTGGTTATTCAAGCATCTACTCCTACAATCCAAAAATACCAACGAAGCTATATGCCTAGAGATCGTTACGGTGCTCATGACCGTCTAGTGCTAGCTTACTTTGCTAAAAAGCCATTTTACAACGCCTATTTATTTCGTAAACGATTCCGAATGAACCGATCGTTGTTCACCATCCAAGGACCGCATAATGTTAGAGATTTATCTGCAATGATCTTATTTTCAAGAAGGGTGTGATGCTGTTGGAAAAGCTGGCATCTCTGCTTTAGTGAAGTTAACCTTCCGCGATTTCGTCTACTAGCATACGATGTTGTTACCAAGATTCTCAAGACGAATATTTACAAAATCGGTGAAAATACTTCTCGTGATTGTTTTGTTTGCTTTTTCTGTAATGGGGTATAGAGTTATATGCCGAGGAGTATATTGCGAAGGCCTACCCAAACTGACGTCGAAAAACTCTACGCTTTTCACGAGAACAAACATGGGTTTCCTGGTATGGATAACAGCATAGACTGTACAAAATACCGTGGGGCCTCAATTCACAAGCTATCGTGCTCAATTCAGTAGGGGGTGTTTCCGGTTTTAGAGCCATTCATTTGTAGAAGCGGTTGCCCTCACAAATTTATGGATTTGGCAACCTTCTTTGGCGTTGCAGGTTCGAACAATGACGTTGACGTTTTAAACGTCATCCCCTGTTTAAATGATCTAAAGTATGGAAAAGCCCACCAGAGGATTCCATTCGTGGCTAACAACATGACTTATAAATGGAGATATTATCTTACTAGTAAGACTGGAGATATATCCAGAATGGGTTGTCTAGGAAGTTCTATTTCAGCAGCCAGGGTCAAATGAAGTGAAGCGAAAAGATAAAGCAATCCAATGAATCAGCAAGAAAAGATGTGGAAGGAGCGTTTGGCGTGCTAAAGAAAAAATGGGCTATCGTAAGAACTCCTGCACGGTCTAGGAGTCTTAAAAGGATTACGCATTTGATGTGTACTTGCATCATATTACATAATATGATTCGCAAAGAAAAAGGAAATGCAATCTTAATCCCGATCTATATTTCAATAACGTTACACGAAACACTTATTCACAATATTTTAACTTCACTATATGTCGTTATAAAATTCCGTCATTATGCACGATTACGTATAAAAGAGTCGTTGAATAACCTTAACTTTATATTATATGTCCGGACAGTGAAATTTTTACCACGGACGTCTTGTCTAAATATCAAATCAACTTCGTATTATTTGAAAATCAAAGTCAAGCACGTCTTCTAGAAAGCTTATCAGTTATATTCCAATTTGCTTGTCGAATTAAAATATTATAATCATTTCGTGTTGAGCAATCGTTAGTATCTTGCATGCTACTCATATTAGATAGTCTTTAAATCTATTAAAATCAAATCACGTATTGGTACAAAAACAAAATCAACAACACATGTCCTTTGATAAACTTTTCTATTCTAGTTAAATATTCGAATAAAATATGTTATATAGTTTACATTTCAAACTCAGACTATACAAATAGTCATATTTATGGATAGGGTTGGAAACGAGCCGAGCTGAGAGTGAGAACAGATGAAAGGTCGTGGCGGGGGGGGGGGGGGGGGGATTTAGTTAGGGGTAGATAGGATAATAACGAGATATATTAGGGGGGGGGGGGGGGAGGGGGGGGGGGGGGGGGGGGGGGGGGGGGGGAGGGGTGTGGGGTGTTGGGGGTGGGGAGGGGTGGGGTTGATTTTGAGGAGGGGGTAGGGTGGTGAATGGAGGGGGGTGGATGGTAGAGTTGGATATCGTAAGTTACATGAACGTCGTCTTTATCGGCAACTCCCTAGGCAAATATTCGGTCCAAGCTCTATACAATTCTTTTTGTACACAAACCCTAATATTTTTGCCCCTCACGTACTCTACCCTTCTTCTCTTGTCATCCTTCTATTCTAAGGTAGACTGACTTTGAGTGCCTTTTTAAGTCTAATCAGCGTGCAGTTGTTGGGTCTATCTTTATGGGGCATGCTTATAGGCAATGTCTTGGTTCCGTTTGTGAACTCACTGCTCCTTGAGATACTGTCATGAGTCATAGTAACATTTGGGGGGGTGGGGGGGGGGGGGAAAAAATGGTGGGGTGGTGGGATGAGAAAAGGGGGTCTGGGAGGAATGGGAGTTTTGGTGGGGTTGTTGTTGGGGGGTGTATATAAACAACCAACAACAAGGATGCAGAGCAGAGTGTGTGCAGGCGGAGGAAGTTGTAGCGTATGAGGGGGGAGAGAAAATCACAATGATATCTAGGGGGTGGGGAGGGAGGGAAGGATGTGGGGGGTGTGAGTCGGGGATGGTTGGTAGTGGGCGGGGGAACCACCGACACAAGTACGCAAACAGCACTTCGCACCCCGCTCGGGCAAGGCAAGTGGACCCCCGCAAGCCTGCACGCGCAACCATAGCAGCTTCATTTAATAATCGAGCCCGAGCCCGAGCTTTAATATACAAAGCTCGACTAGGCTCGCGAGCTCAAATGAGCTTAAAATGAGTAAACAAGCTCAAAAAATATATATGAGCTCTAACTAAACGAGCTCGAACAAGTAAGCTCAAGAAACCAAGCGTTTATTTTATATAAGTGAATCACAAACGAGCTGAGCCCGAGCCAAGCCCGATCCAAGCCCGAGCTATATATATCCTACCACGAGGCTTAAGACTCGAAACGAGCCGAGCTCGAGCTTTCTAAAATATAAACGAGCCGAACTCGAGCTCAGGCAGGCTCGGGCTTGGCTTGGCTCGTTTCCATCCCTATTTATTTATAGAGATGATTTAGAAGCTTAAAAGCATGTATAATTCTATGTTTAAATTTAAGTTATAACATTTTTTTGGTTGCGGTAAGGATGTTCTTAATAATGTGATAGGTTAGTTGGGCTAAACACGAAAGTCTGGCTTGGGCCGCCTAACCTATCACCTAAAATTTTCTTGGTGAATTATGGCGGTTAGTCCTCAAGCTATACGCGGAATGCGAATACAATCCATACCTTTCGAAAATTGCACCAAACCGCCCAACGTCACAATTTTGATATGTTATGGACCCGGTTCGCTAAATGTCTCGTTAAATCCATAGGCATTTTGTCTTTGAACTCTTCTCTAATACCGCCACAGCACTACCACCACCACCACTAGTCCGCTACCCCTACCACCATTTTCACCGTTCTCCATCTTCTCTAAAACCCACCAATAACTTCAAAATTAACCCATCTTTTTCGAAATTGCTAACTACGTTCCTAAACCGCAACTAACGTTTTTCCAAGTTTTAAATAATTTCTAATATAACGAGAATCTTAGTCTGACAGCACCTAAGTTTTTAATAATTCCAAAAACCAATCGCAACATGTGTAAAAGGATTCAAAACATAATCGCAATCCAAAACACCTTAAGCTCTACCCGGTGGGCAGAGTTTAGCAAAACCCTAATTTCAAAAACCCAATCAAGGAAGAAAGGAGCTGTAAAAGAATGCTTCGCCACAATAATTTATTTTGGTCCGAGATTTCAAACCATACAAAGATGGTTTGCCAAAATAAGTAGCATTAGTGGTAGAGGTTTGGAGAAGGTGGGTAGAAAAAATGGTTCACACCCTACATTATAAAAAACTAGTATGTACGCTAACACGTATTAAAAAGCAGAATGCATTTGTTGAAAATTTAGTGCAATTGAGGGATTTGATCATATTTGATAATGGGTTTGAAGGTAAGGAGTGTACACCCAACCCATTAAGTGAATGAACCTCCCTGACTCGTTAGTGTTTTTCAGCATGTTGATAAACTCATCAGTAAATACTAAGTAAGTTCATCAGGGAGTAACTCATCACAAGGTTCAATCTTTTAGGAAGTTATCTCATCTGAGAGTGTTACTCTTCAATGAGTAAACTTATTAGCAACTAGTACTCATCAGCAGGTATAGTCTTCAGTGAGTGTGCTGATGAATATTCGTGCTGATGTATGCTTGCCTTTGCTTAAGCTGATTTGTAGCTGCATTGACTCATTAATGGGCAGTTTCACGATAAACTTAATGACCATGATTAATTGGTCGTGTAACCACTATTGCTATAACGAAGGAACATTATGAGGAGATTAATGGGCCAATTAATTCTTATAATTTCCATTGACTAGTATTGAGTATTCTCTCCTATAAATAGAGATCAAAATCTGCATGGAAAGCGACACCGAAACAAAAACACTTAGAAGCAAAAGGGTTCTTAGATTTGTGACTAAATCAATAACAAACATTTGGTCTTATCTTAAAGTGATATTCATCATACCAGGCATTCGGGTCAAATAGTTTGTTTTGGAAAGTGATTACACGATTTCATTTGATATCCGGTTACCATTAATTGTCTATACCTTACTAGTGTGGTAAACTATTCAAAAATCAAAAGAAACTATTATGTGATAATCAATGGCGGCTACAATGAAGCATATGGCAGCTAACTTTTTAAAACTGGACAAGTTTGACAGGATGAATTTCAGGAGATGACAAAAGAAGATGCATTTCTTCTTGACGAGCATGAGTGTGGTGTCTGTGTTGAGCACTCATTCTAGATGGTAGTGATGATGATACTTTTGATGACCTATGGAAAAAGAGCATATGAGAGAATGAAGACAACGTTTGTAGAGGTTTAATCTTCAATGATATGTTTGCCGCGCACTCTCTTTGATATTTATCAATTTCATGTATCTGATAAAGAACTATGAGATTCTTTGAAAACTAAGTATAAGGCTAAGGATGCCTCTAGTAAAAAGTTCTTGGTTAGTAATTCTAACAATTATAAAATGGTTTATTTAAGGCCGGTTATGGAACAATACAATGAGATACTTCGTATACTTGGTCAATTTACACAACATAAAATGAACATGTATGAGGCTATTTTAGTCTCATGTGTCATTGATAAACTCCCCTCCATCTTGGAAGAATTTAAGCATACTTAAAACATAAGAAAGGGGGAATTAGCTCTTGTTAAGTTGGACAGTCATTTGCGTATTGAGAAACACTTAGGGCGCAGGAAATTGACAAGCCACGGAGCAACAATGTTGCTGGCATTTTAGTTGTCAATATGGTAGAGCTTAACAACTCCACCAGGTACAATGACAACAAGGGCAGCTATAATTATCAAGATAACACCAAAGTTGATCCAAATAAGTAGTCAAAATTAACTTGTTGGAAGTGTGGTAAAATTGGACACTTGAAAAAGGACCGCAATGATGTTAGGATTCGTAATAAAACTAATGGTTCACGCACAAATGGTTCAAGGATACGTTCTAACAACCCTCTGAATGGTCAAAATATATTTAATAAGTCTTTTTAGATTTATTAAGTTACATATATATCTGAAGCTTAGTTTGTGCAAGATGATGATGTTGTGTGGTGGGTTGACTCTGATGCTAATATCCATGTGTGTAAATATAGATGCTAGTTCAAGACCTATGAGTTACTGAATGATGGATCTATTCTTCATATGGGAAATGAGTCAGTAGCCCTAGTGCATGCACGTGGTTGTGTAGATTTAAGATTTAGTTCTAGAAAAGTTATTTTTTTGTTTAATGTTTTACATGTTCCACAAATAAGAAAGAATTTGGTTTCAAAGTGTTTTGAATAATTGTGGTTATAAACAAATTATTGAATTTGATAAGTTTTTTTTGTCAAAACATAGAATGTTTATTAGTTTTGGTTATTTGTGCAATCAAATGTTTAGGCTTAATATTGTTAATTAAGCCTTTATGTCGATCTCTAAACTGAATGATTCAACCTTATAGCATGTTAGACTTCGCCATGTACACTTTAAAAAAATGCAAGATATATCTTCTCAGAGTGAATAGAACACCCACATCCGACTATGAGAAACAGCTTAATCTTTCATTTTTGGGTCATACGTTGATAACTAAATTTCAATATTACTGGTCAAATATCTAGGAAATCAACTACTCTATATTTAGCACAGCAGTGGGCAGCTTGAATGTACTTTTGTAATACTGGAGGGAACAAAGTCATATGGATCCCACACATGCTTTTATAATAGGAAACAAGAAATGAAACACCCACCTAAGTCACGGTCTTTTCTTGGATAAATGAGATTTATATTCAAATCCTTGTAATAACCATGATATCTGATCCAAGGGACACCTAATGGAAACCTGAAATAGTTTCAAATGAAATGAACTCACTAGCAAAATATATAGAGATCAAAGTTTACATTAATGCAGGAAAAAGTAAGACCATAGTGTTGTGAGACGTCTTGTGTTTGCTGCCACAGAGTACTTACTATTTATGGCAGGAATGCAAATGTCACATAATTAACAATATACCCGGATGTGTGGAAGATCTTGTTAGTACTATTTTTGAAGTGGTGCGATTAAAAATAATAGGCCTCAAACTCAAGGCTTGGTTATATCACTCATGTTAGAGGAGATGTGGAAGCTACAGACAAATGAAGAGACCATCTTGCAATATTGACAGATGAGGCCCTTTATTCAGTCATGATAGTCAAATTAGTTATAGTGGTATACAACAAGCGGAGCTTTTATGTGTCCTTTGAGTGATGTCCTTTTCTTATGCTCATTGATACTATGTGGTTTAATAGTGTGTATCGGTCTTAGTTTGCTCTCTTGAGGCTTGCCTAAAGGCCGGGTCTTATGGTTATGTATGAATACCCATATGATGCAGTTGTGCCTTCATATGCAGAGACATTGACTTTTAGTCAAAAGTTAAATTATTTACTTTCTTTATTTATTTAAGTTTCTTGTTTGACAATAAACTTTGATTAGGAAACTATATTCTTAATCAATTATGTGTTTATCAATCTTTTTAGGTTGATTCTACTTGTCCTATAAATATAGGGTCTTTTTCTTTGTATTGATGAGTTATCAGTTTTAATAAAAATAAACCATTGGCCGCTGTTTGCCAAGAATTTTTACCCTAATAATCGGTATTCAATCGAATCAACGATTGTTGGAAGAATTGTTTCTGGTATTCGTAGAATCAACAGATCCAATTTGTTATCTCTTGTTTTTTTCACTACATCAGTTGGTATCAAGAGCCGAAGTTCCTGATTAAGATGCCTCCAAGAA
Source organism: Tanacetum coccineum (assembly GCA_026074375.1). Lineage (NCBI taxonomy): Eukaryota > Viridiplantae > Streptophyta > Magnoliopsida > Asterales > Asteraceae > Tanacetum > Tanacetum coccineum. The sequence goes on along the minus strand of BQNB010000287.1, from coordinate 107,179 downwards.
GAAACCAGAATATTAATGATGTCTATGCCCGCATTATGGCAAGAATGGAGGAGCGATTGGATCAGTTAGTTGATCAATTTGTTGATCGAATGAATGACATGATGAATCCAAAAAGACATGGGGATCATAACGGTCGGAGAAGTGAAGGCGAAGAGTCAGAATATCCGTTCTTTGAGGGTGATGGTTCTTCTGATGAATGGGGAGATTATGGTGTGACGGGTGACGGTTATGAAGGACCTCCAGTATTTGATGATGATCAATATGAAGAAGAGATTGTGAGTGGAGATGTTGGGAAAGGATTTGTTGACAATTATCTAAATTTTCAAAAGGATGAAACTAATGTGTCATTTTCGGGTGTTGTATTGGGTGTAGAAGAAGAATCAATGCTAGTTTATGATACCGATATTGAAGATGCCATTGAGGATGAAGAAAGATTTGTTGGGAAAAGAGGATTTGATAACATGGAAGACGTTGTAGTTATGGCTAATGATCTTTGCTCTTCAAAGATCCAAATTGTAAGTGTTGATTTTTCAAAAACCTTAGATTCAAACCCTCATGAGTTAATTTTGTTGCAAAAGGGCAATTTGGTCGAGGTTAGTATTTTGATATGCAAAAAATATCAAGAAAAGTATTTGAAAGTTGCACCTATGGATGATAAGTTTGGTTTTAAGTTGATTAAGGTTCGAGGTCGAGTCATTATAAAAAAAGAGATTTTGATGCAAGGGATACAAATTTGGATGCTACGAGTACAAGGGATGAGTGAGGCAAACTCGAGGACGAGTCTTTTCAAGTGGGGGAGAATGATGCGGGGAGAATGATGCAGATTTGTCAAAATATTTACTTTTAGTCAAAAGTTAAATTAATATACTTTCATTATATATTTATTTCTAGATTGACAATAATTTTGTGATTAGGAAACTAAATTCTTAATCAAATAATTGTTTTTAGAAATAGGAAAGTAATATCAATCTATTTGGTTGCTACAACATGTCCTAAAATATAGTGGACTTTGTTTCCTTTATATTGATGAGTTATCATTTTTAATAAAAATAAACCATTGGCAGCTGTTTGCCAAGAATTTTTACCCTAATAATTGGTATTCAATCGAATCAACGATTGTTGGAAGAATTATTTCTGGTATTTGTAGAATCAACATATCCAATTTGTGTTATCTTGTTTTTTTCTCTACATCAGTTGGCTTCTTTTCCAGAAAAGAAGTAGCATTTATCCTATTCCGTTCCTTTAGTTCAGAAATGATAATCCATTGCCTGAACTTGTGTGGAAAGTTTGTCACAAAACTGACTTGATGCCGGCTTCCCAGACAAGACTTCGAGTAACAACACTCCAAACGAATAAATGTCAACCTTTTCGGACAACCTTCCCGTCTTTACATAATATGGATCAACAAACCCTGGTGTGCCTGCACGCCGGTACTTAAATGAACTGATCAGTTGCTCATTTCGTGGAGCAAATGTTGATAGCCCAAAGTCACCAATCACAGCTTGAAAATTTTGATCCAATAAAATATTGGCACTCTTTATATCCCCATGGATCCCACGTACTGTTTTCACTTGATCGACATAGCCAAGATAAAGAAACTCCAGACCATTAGCAACCCCAATGCATATCTTTAAACGTTGCGCCCATGTAAGGCTTGAAATGGCACCTTTTGTACTTTCCAGGTAAGTATCGAGGCTTTTATTCAATGTGTATCCATACACAAGGATCATCTCATCTTCTTCATGACAATAGCCAATCAGTGAGACAATGTTATGGTGTTTAAACCTTGAAAGCACTCGGATCTCTATCTCAAACTCATATTTCCTTTGCTCGACATTCTCGTACTTGGATTCTTTTTGCACAAACTTGCCATTTCCTCTTTTGATGGCTACAGCGAGTGTCGTTATAGGGTGGCCAGAGAGTTTTCATCCTAGGTTGTTATGGAATGAAGCTTTGTATACCTACCTAAAGCCACTTTCCCAATGATATATTTTCATGAAAAACAATCAAATGCCATCTTTTTAAATTTTTAGTTTAAATTTTCGAAGATCCCAAAAATGATTCATCAATCTTTTTCCATTTTAGAAATGAGAAGTGAATGCTAGAGAAGACAAAAGAAATGAATGTGTTAGCTAAGGTTGTTCTAATATTCTGATTTCATCCTCTTCCCTTCCTTTTATTTTATTTTTATTCTTAACTTAACTTGTTGGTGTTAATTGAATGTTTATCAAGCATGCTTTACTTTTTCATAGGCCCCGCGTGTATTTATTTCTATTATATATTATTTTTGGTTGTTTAAAGAAGGGAAAATTGTTAAACCTAAATGGTATGAGAGTCGAAAGACCCTGACCCTCTTAAAATTTCTACCCTATTTTCTCTCTTCTATACATACGTTTTTCTCTTTTTTTTTAACCCAATAGTTCGGCAGATATACTTGGCTAGGCACCGGCTTTATTATCTACGCGGGAGACACAGCCTAGTGCTTTTAGCACTATGACGTGAGTACATGTGCAACTTCTCATCTTAATTCACATTCAAGTAATTTAAATATTGTTTATAAATCACAGCATACATTATTAGCTCAACAACCCATACGAGATTGGGCTTTACCATGGCCTGTTATTGATAGGTTTAGCCAAGAAGCCCAAATGATAATGTGGCCTAAGCCCAGAGGCTTGGTATACCCATTATACGTCATCAGATACATGTGCATATTCTCATCCTAATTCATATTCAAGTAATTTAAATGTTGTTTTTAATTCTTGCTTATGTCCATATGTACGTGTTAGTGACTAGAAATCTATTTCCGTCACTAATACTGGCCATAGCATCTTACAAACTTGTCATCGCCCACTTCATCTCTATAATGTTCTTATTACTCCAAACATAATTGAAAATGTTATATATATACATCAGTTTACTAGGGATAATAATTGTACTGTTGAGTTTGATGCATTTGTTTTTTTTGTGAATGATTTCTTGACTCGCCATATCCTCTTCATATTTGATAGTTTAGGCTACCATTGCCCTGTTACCAAGCCATCCAATATCCCTACTGTTTTACTTTCTGTCAGTCCCATGACGTGGCACCAAATACTTGAACATCTTGGTGAAGAAGTGTTGCATTCTCTTTTCTCTCGTCATTTCATTTCTTGTAGTAAAGAGAAGTCTCCTCATCTTCGTTACGATTGTCAATTTGGCAAACATGTGGACTTTGATAACATCAAATACTTGATACTTTTTACTATCAAAATCCCTTATAAAATGCTCATAATTGTTATATTTATATACTTAATTGCTTGTTTATTCATTTTTAGGAAATATGAGCATTGGAGTAGAAAGACATGGAATTGGAGGGGTAAAAGGTGAAAAATGCACAAAGATAGTTTCCCAGGAAGA
>BQNB010000287.1:50142-102682 GCA_026074375.1 Tanacetum coccineum | reverse complement strand
TTGGCTAAGGCTTTGGTCTTTTGGGGCTTCGGCTTTGTACTCTTTTGATTCTCGTGTCCGTGTTTGCTCACTTTTGACTGTTTTCTTGCGATTTTTGACTTATCCATACCCGCATACACAAAACACAAATACAAGCATATTTTTGCCATTTTTGGTCTGTTTTGGGTTTAATTGGGTTATTTTAGGTACAAATGGATATGTGTATTTTACACTTATCAATGCTATTGAAATGGCAACTGAACTGATAGACAAAAAGATCAGCACTCTTGCTGAACGTCAAGCTGAGAATAAGAGGAAACTTGACTACAACAACCAAGCTCAACAACAATCTCCCAAGAGACAAAATGTGGCTCAAGCTTACGCCGCTAGGACTGGTGAAAGGAATGAGTATGCTAGAACTCTTCCATTATGCAACAGGTGCAAGTTGCACCACAATTGGCCATGTACTGTAAAGTGTGGAAATTGCAAGAAGATTGGCCACATGACCCGGGATTGTAGAAATCCTGCTGCTGCTAGGAATCAAAGAACCCTCACTTGCTATGAATGTGGGAATCCAAGGCACTACAGGAGTGATTGCCCGAAGCTAAAGAACCAAAACCATGGAAACCAGGCTGAAGGTACTGGAGCACGTGGATTGGTGCATGCATTAGGAGGAGGAGAATCCAATCAAGACCTTAACGACATGGAGGACGATATCAGTGCTTAGACTTTATTCCTTTAAGAATTCTCGTTGTATTTCCTCTTAAGTTGCTGTTGTGATTGTATGAATGATTTCAAATTATCTATCAAATCAATGTATTTTGTCAAGTTTACTTTAATTCTCTACTTATTTATATAAGCCACTCCTACAAATATCATGAAATCATGACGCTATTTTGACAAAAATGAGCAATGCATCGTTAGTCCTCAATTATACATGGCCTGATCAACTATGTATAATTCAGGAAGGACCATGCCATGCCGAGAGTAGTCACCTTAAAACTTCTTGTCAAGAAACAATTTCCTATTTATATCAAGTTCAGCGTGCGTATTCATAAAATGTATCTATCACAAGGAACCAAACTAACAATCATAATAACTAAGTAAAATATTACACCATCTTACAATAAAGTCGACGTCATCTTATACCAAATGCTAAGCTAATAAACCAAGACGCATCCCTAGTCACCCTAGGATGATCCACTAACAAGTTTACTCGCCATTAAGGAATATACCAATTCATCATTTTTGATGAATACGTAATACCATATAGCTTGTATAAAGTCGTTATCACTCTAAGAAAGATGTTATAACTGACGCGTTAAGCCAAAGGGAACAAAAAAGCCTGCTAGAAGTCGAGCTTTGGTCGCAACAATAAATATTAAACCAACATCACAAATCCTGAACACTCAAGTTAAAGCAAACTAAAGGGGAATGCAAATGAGTTACCAATCGTGGTAACAAAATATTCGAATGACATAAAATAAAATAAAATAACAAATAGAATTGTTGCCACAACATCCGTTTATTATCTTAGAAATAAGATTACATAATGACATAAAGGAAATACAAGCTTTATTACAATCCTCCCTTAGCAATAATATTTATTTCTTCCAAAGGAGATCCACGCCGATTGCAAGAACGATGAGGGGCACGAAAATTGCTAGAATAAAGGCCAGATACTAAAATCCTTCTTCGTATAGGAAGTAGGCAAGATAAATTCCGAGTGCTATTGCGGTCGCCATCGCCAAGAGTGTGATGATATGCAACATTTTGAGAGGTTTGGATAAGAGGATTATAAGTGAAAGATTAAGTGATGTGTGGAGAAATGGAGGATAAAAAAATTGGTATTTAAAGGGAAGGAGTGACCGTTGATCACTGTTTAGTGACCGTTGGAGTCACTGTTCATGACCGTTGGGGTCACTGTTCATATAATTTTTTTTACCCACACCTCTTCATTAACACCATTTCGGAAGGCAACTCAAACTGAATTTCAGGACAAAATTCTTTTAACAGTGGAAGACTATAACACCCCGTGTTTTAGGGTCATTGACGACGTCAATAAAATCACTATGTATTCTTAGTATTATACGCTTTTGCTTTTAATCGTAACCGTTAAGTTAAATCGCGTAAGCTAAAAATTATCGTTCAATGTAAACGGGCATCAAACAATTAAACGTTTACATCAAGCAAGTGTTAAGTAATTACTTTGTTTATTGTATTATTTATTGTTGTGTAAGTGAAATTATGTTACGCGATATAATAATTTAGGTATTCCAGAACCACCAAAACATTTCTCGCTTAACAAATACCCATTTTTATACCCTATACCCAAAAATTTACAAATAACATACCAATAGTCCATGTGGACCGGATATGTTTATGAAGATAAATAGATATTTATCTACAAAACACATCTCCTAACTTTCATGGGATGTTCTCTACATATAGGAACATCTAGATATTTAGTTATTAATTCTTGCAAGACTTTCAAATACCTTGACCAAGACTTCCCTAATTTACTCTTGATGTTCCTTGGACTAGTCTTAGGATATATAAGACATTCTCTAGTTGAAGTAAACACACATACTCATTTTCCTTAAGTGTAAAACAAATAATCCCTTTGTCACCCTTATAGGCTATGACCAACCATCATAACCATAAACACCATCCTTTCCAAAATTTATTTCCAACATTTACACACACTCCTACAATTCAAGAATTGGTTAAACCTTTACAAGTGTTGAATCAAGTTATTACAAGATTAGGGTTTCTATTTGGATTAGGGTTTCTTGGTTGTGAAAGCTAGGGTTTAAAGTCTAAACAAGGGTTTAGAGTATATATCTCTTCAATCCATACATCACCTAAGGTTTTCTTAAATATTCTCATCTTTTCATAATTATGATTTTATGTGTATATATGTTCTATATAGTAAAATCACCATTTAGGACTTTTGAACATGTAAAAAGGATTTTTAACTTAGTGTTTATGGATTTGCTGCACTATTACTATGTATGTTGATTGGTAATATACATGTTATAATGGTATTATGTATTATACCATGTTGGTTAAGTGTAAAAATGTATATATAAATTAGGGTTTTTAAAGTCACTTAATAAGTTTCAAGTAAAAGTGGGGTAAATGACTTGATAATCTTGTTCATGGACTTTTATTTATGTTATATGGATGCTAAAATGATGTTTATAATGGAAGTATATGTTTTTCTGTTCACTATTGGGTTCTATGTATAAAATGTCTATGTAGCAAACTGTCTAAATTGGGTTTTTTTATAAATTGTCATTAAAGTTCAAAGTTAAAGTTGTGATTTAATGATGTTATTTAAAGGACTTGATAATATGGACTCTATGGCAAGGTAATGGAACTTATTTATAAGTAACCACATATGATAAATAAGACTATAAAGACTTGTGGTAATTTACTAAATTGAAATGTGTATGAAACAAGTTATATAAATATGTATACAAATGGATTCCAAAAGGGCTATTTGATTTCGAATTCAAGATAGTAGGTTTGACATTTTATAAAGATAGTACACCTCATGACGATTCTAAAAAGGTAAGAAACTCAAAAAACAGATTAATAACGAAAAGATACGATAAATATACGTTCATCAGGGACATTTATTTTGGAAAACCTCATTCATATGATAATAAAATTTTAATCACGAGAAGTGTCGAACAGAAGAATTTACTAAAAAGGAGCTAAACCGATTAAAAATACGGCGTTTACGATAATTAAAGTTTATAAAAGTAATTTTATAAACTATGAACAGTAAAATTTACTATTCATGACAGAAACATATATTTTGAAAACATCAATAAATTGATAGAACTTTCAATAACGAAGACGTACTCGAAAGAATCGCTAAAAACGGAGCTATAACGAATAAAATACAACATTTACGGGTTTTACGTTAATTAAAGTTATAAAAATAAGTTTATAACTGGTATGAACAGTAAAAATCACTGTTCATCAGAGGACTAAAAATATGAAAACGTCAAATTTTGATAACTCGTCTTAATACGAAAAATCGGGGTGGGTTTTGGGGATTTAAGAAACGCAAGAAACGGACTTGAAACGTGAAAGTTATGTCATTTTTACCAAAGGTATATTTATAAACGTTTTAACTTTATAAATATGATTTCACTAAAACAATTAGATGGTGATTAGCTATATAGAAATATACATGGTAGTAGTTACCCAATGTGATTAGTACTTATACGACCTATATTGGATTAGGTTGCACTCGATCATTACCGTGACGCATTTTCTGTGATATACTTGATATACGCTCACTCAAGGTGAGTTCATAGCCCCACGTTTTACATTTTACAATGATTTATAAGTTTTGGGGTGAGAACATGCTTTGTTTTACAATTGGACGCAAGTAACTTTGAAATACTTACTGTTTTGAATATTGTATACCATGCAATACTTACTGTTTTGGATATTGTATACCATGCAATACTTTCTGTTTGGAGTATTGTTTCTTCCATTGCATTACTTTCTGTTTTGGATCATTGTATACCATCCAATATTATTGTTTGTATATTGTATACCATGCAAACACTTACTATTTTGGAATATTGTATACCATGCTATAATATTGTTTTGGATTTTTGGTATACCATGCATACACACTCTAAACAATTGCGGTCCTCCACTAATCAAATTTACAACCTATGAATTCACTAACATTATTGTTGGACGTTTTTAAAGCATGTTGTCTTAGGAGATTCCAAATGAGGTACAAGGACAAGGATACATTGGTGGTAGGTTTATTTGGAAGTCATTTGCATTAAATATTTGGTTGCATTACATTTTGGAGGAATATTTATTATGAACTGAAATCTTTGTATAATTTAACAATGAACAAGTAAAGTTTCGGGCTTTTGTAACAAACATTTTGCTAAATCCAATGTATCGGTTTTAAACGACACTTTTAAAAGTCGTTCTTATATATCTTGTGTTGTTGATCTATGAAGTAACGCTCCCAAACCCATTATTCGATGCGTCCCATTTTTTGGGGGTGTTTACTAACAGGTAATCCCTCGGGGTGTATACGCCGCGTAACGCCTTGAACTCTTAACTCTAGTGTATTCCATGTCTAAATTCCTAGTCTTTTGCTAAAATGCTCACTTGGTCCCTGAAAACTAAATTTAAGCAATTAAGTAATGTTTTTAGACATTTTTAAACATTCTTATATGCATTTTTATAGGAAAATTTGATAATTAAAATTATATTAACTATTTGGGATGTTATCATCTAGTCCTTGCTTACTAAAAGTGCGCAAGAGGTTATGTTTTTCAGATTGGATGGCCCAGTATTTATAGGAGACAAAAAGAGATGTTACTCTGTTCGCGGTCCCAGCAGTCCTTAATATGTTAGGGGGCCGCCCGTAGAGTACGCTCCTCTTTTTGTCTTTTAGTAGGGAAGGTGTTATCTGTTTTGGAACCTTCCATTTTTGGGGGAAAAATCTGATTTCAAATTTAATGTTTTAATAAAACATTTCAATTATGAATAAATATTTTGTGTATATATTTTTGTAAATACACTTTTGTAGAAATGTAAGTTTTAAGAAAAATATTTTCTTGATCACTAATCATGTTTAATGATTTGTTTATCCATACCTTAAGTGATTAATCTTAGAAATAGAATATTACGATTAGTAATTTATAAACGTTTAATTTTATCGTAAACGTTTTTAGATTTTGTTATTATCAAAACATGAGGTCAAAAAAATATAAATAACGTTTTTAGACATTATTTGTATTAAAACAATCTCCCCTTTTTGATGATGACAAAATATAAACTCATTTAGTATAAAAATAAAAGTTTATAAATTAATAATGAGTTTAATTCCATTTCTCCCCCTTTTGTCGAATCCAAAAGGTTGATCGTCCAATTGTAGTAGAGAGAAATAAATCGACGATTGAAGACTCCTCCTTAATGTATGCTCCCCCTTGATCGGGGCACCAAGGGATTGATCTTACGATAATTTGTTTGCTACAAAACAAAGTTAGAAGTACAAGCTGTTAACCAAAATTAGCTTGGAACAAAATATATCAAGTGTATAATCCACACTTTAGTATAACTCATTAAAATAAAGTTGCTAAAAATGTTTTTTTGTTTGTTTTTTTTTTCCAAAAAAAAAAAAAAAAAAAAAAAAAATTTTTTCCATAGAAAGATCATATATAGCCATATAGGACAATATATGATGATACAACATAAGATAATCATAACCTATCATAACATAATTAGAGCATCTAAAAAAATAAGCTAGTAGATGATTCAGGACTTCATGAGATGTGATACCCAAAAGGTAGTGAACATTTATTTGAGCAAATTAATCATGTGGAAGTGATTAATTGAAGAGTGAAAATGATGAAGATGGTGAATCATTGTGGTGATGGACTCGTGATTGGGGTATGAGACGGGTGACAAGGAATTGAATGAAATTAATTTCATTTCTTAATGAGTGGAAGTGGTTGGTGGTGTACCTACAACAATGACAAAAGCTAGCATGACACCCTACTTGAGCATTAGTAGGAGGTTGAACCAATGGGTGTGGTGAAGAGGGTGGTGTAGGAGTTTGAGAATCGATGAGTGTGGAGATGGTGTGGAGTTGATTAATAATTCAATCTCTTTGTGGGTAGTCCATAGGTGGTGATATAGAGTGAGGAGTGTTTCTTGGAGGTGGTGGTGGTGAATCATTATGACAAGTGGGTGATGATTTTGGAAGAGGTGTCTTACGCTTCCATACTTGACGAACCGACATTCTTGGTTTTCTAGAAAAGTTTGGGTGATGATTTGAGCAAGACATTTGGGTAGAAGAAGAAGAAAATATGAAGAAGATGGTGATGATGAAGAAGATTGATGATTTAAATAATGAGAAAGATGAAAAGAAATGGCAAAGCATGGTGTTGGAGATGAAGATTAAAGAAATTGTGTGTTCAAAGAGGGAAATTCTAGCAATAGTCTAGGACTAGGTTGGTCAAAGATACAGAAAAAGATAAACAATCGAAATTTCTGTTACCTCCTGTTGGCGGTCCTATATCGTGGGGCGGTCCCTGATTGATAAGGGGGCCTCCTGATTAATAATGGGGCCGTTTTCTAAAGAGAACAAACTTTTCCTAGTTTTATCCCTCAAATAAATTATCCACATCTCTATTCTAGTCAAAAATCAACGTAAATTTTAAATAACAATGCATTAATCATAATCTTAGCATGCAATTTCAAATAAGTCTTAAGAAAATTCACATAGGAAGAATGCAATATTAACACAAATTGTTAGCAAGTAAAGCATTAATAGGATGATAAGAATTTAAAGATCATCCTAATAATCAGAAGTCATCATTTATTAATTCTAGTCCTAATTTATTAAAGACATAATGTATTGATAAGAGAGATAATGAGTCTAAATAATAGTTCTCTTAAAAGTTATGGCCGACATCTTACTTCCTTTTTCCTCCCATAATGTTCTTGTGAGCTTGTTCGATTGACCTTAATCCATCTCTGTGAGATTTTGTTGTGAGTTTAAGAGGTTATAGTTTCGAAATAGAAAGGTGTTCAGTCATTGACTTTCATGAGAAGGTTTTGAACGGACTCTAGAAAACAACATTAGCATGAAAGGGGAAAAAAAGAGATTTGTTGTGAAAGAGAGAGGAATTGAAGTGAAATAATGATTCATCATCATTTTCATCAACCTTTCCTTGTGATCAAGGTGGACGTATGAGGAAACGGATGATTTTTGAGTGGTGAGGTGGTAGCTAGCATTGATCACTAGGTCGTTTCATGCCCCGATCCCGCTCGTGTTTTTAGCTTGTATATGAGAAGGACGAGCGGATGCTTGCACTCGTTCATGTGAGAGTAATATGATACAAAGCTAGTTTAGGAGGACGATCACGACATGTTTTAATAACCTAGTCAAGAGCATTCCATAAGGTAAGAGTTCCTTTGGTTTGTTTCGAGTCTTTTCATTCTTTTGAGAATGAACATGCTTACGGTTTAAGGAATGTGGATTAGTGTCTCAATGCAACAATCATGTAACAAAGACAAGCAAAGACATGATCTCTATGTCCTCCTAGACAAATGGCATTTTCATGAATAATATCAACCCAAGGTTTCATATGAGTTTGAATCTCTTGGGTTAAAATTTTGTTTTCACCAACGACAATGGTTTTCTTGTTTTTGGTACGAGTCTCTTGACCTTGTCGAGGAACTTGAATGAAAGACTTAATGACTCTTGGAGACGGAGGTTTGGTTTTATAAAACACCTTTTTTTAAAACTTGGAACATCTTACTGACAATTGGTCAAAGAGACCACATTTTGGTGTTAGAGGCTTGATCTTTGAATGGGATTTTTAGAATTTGACTGAATTCATCAAGAGTGAGGGAGAATGGCTTATTTTGAATGACAAAGTTGACAACAAATTGACCCTTAGGATTATAGGTAAACGTGAGTTGACAATAAATCTCGAGAACAAAGCGAGGTACAATTTGTTCGTTAATGTCTAGCAAACAATCAAAGCCGACTGACTCAAACTTAGCACGTATAGGAATCATTATTTTGAAGTTTGGACTTACAACCCTTCCCTCATGAAAGTACCATTTTTCAAGATTTGCCATTGTGTTTAGCAAGGGTTGATTAAATTCATTTTGATATTAGGGGTATGCAGTTTGTTGTCTTTTGTGATCTTGGACGGTAGCGCAAGGCATTGTTACTTGGAAGACACAAACAAGACCATATTTTAATCGCTTATACTTGTATTGATGTTTTGAGTTCGTGCCTAGTGTGTGCCTAAATGCAACAAATGTGGAGTAACGATTAACTTGACCTAACTATAAAATTCTAAGAGTTAACCCAAACACTCCTTAATTTGATTTTGCTCATCCAAACAAGTCGAAAATTAATATGAATTATGCTCTTGAAATTTGTTCATGAAGATCATTATGCATGTGTTTAAAAGTTTTAGTTGTATTGGACAATGCATAAAAATATTTTTTTATATTTCCTAACGTGTCGTGATTTGAAAATAAAATTAGGGTTTTAGTTCAAAATTAATTTTTCTACAAGCTCATTAATATGTGCAAATCCTATGTCTACGGGAAGCATATTAGTTGTACATTATATCCTAGTAGTTCTGATTGTACAAATTTGAAAGAAAAATGGAAAATCCCCAATTTTAATTTTTGGTGTTCATCATGAACCCTAGACTCAAGTTGAAAGAAAATAGATGAAATGACTTACAATTGTGTTCTTTGTGATGTTAGGTTTGATTATGAGTGTTGATTTGATCTGCAATTGATGTTTTCATGGTTCAGACAAACTTGTGTTTTTGGTGGGGTTTAGGTCGGTGCGAATGTTCGTCGAAGTTGCAGCAAAATAAAGGGGGTGTTTGTTTTTGTGTTTTGAAAATTTTTGTTTAAGTGTTCCATATTATGGTCTGCGGATGGCGGTCTCATATCTCCTGGCGCTCCCAAATATATTAGGGGCCCGCCTATATTGGGGCCGCCCTCGATAAATGGTATTGGACTTGGTTTTTGACGAAAATTATTCAAGGAGGAGTGACATTTTAATTTGCATTTCGCGAATTAAAGATGCTTAAAGTACTTCGGATGAAGTAATTAAGTTGTCATGACACGGAGTGGAACACGGACTAGAATCGAGACAGAAGAAGGAGAAGCGAACCTATATGATTTATGGAATGTGTTCCATCATTCCTAAACCAAGACGTAGATAGTTAAACGATTCACGTTTAAGGGGTTTAGTAAGAATGTCGACAATATTGTCGACGTACGGTACTTTTTCAATTGAGATATGTCCTTTTTGGACATTATCACGAAGAAAGTGGTGACGAATTTCAATGTGTTTAGTACGAGAATATTGCACCGGGTTTTTGCTAAGGTCAACCGCGCCTTTGTTGTCGCACATGATGGGAACGTCGTCGAGTCGTACGTCATAGTGGATGAGAGCTTGTTTCATCCATAATGCTTGTTGACATGCCTTTTCGACGCTTACGTATTCGGCTTCGGTAGTGGATATAGCAAGAGTGGTTTGTTTCTTTGAGAACCAAGATGCCAAACAACATCCTACGAACATACAAATACCGCTAGTGCTTTTTCGGTCTACATAATCTCTCGCATGATCAAAGTCGACATATACTACTGTTTCTATGTCGGTCCCCTTAGGATACCATAATCCTAAGTGCGTAGTGCCTTTAATGTATCAGAAGATACGCTTAACCACTTCAAGATGAGAGGTTTTGGGAGCCTATTGGAAGCGGGCACAAAGGCAGACACTAAACATAATATCGGGCCTACTTGCCGTTAGGTATAATAAACTACCTATCATGCCTCGATACTTGGTACTATCTACCGACTCATACTCTTCATCTTTCGTGAGTTTAGTATCGGAGGACATGGGGGTTTTCATTGCTTTAGAATCTTCTAGACCAAATTTCTTAAGCATTTCTTTAATATACTTAGATTGATTAAAGAATATACCATCTTCTATTTGTTTAATTTGTAATCTAAGGAAGAAGTTAAGTTCACCCATCATGCTCATCTCAAACTCGTCATGCATGATTTTGGCAAATTCATCACACATGTCTTAACAAGTCGATGACATATATTTGAATAATGATGAGATTAGAACTTTTCTTCTTAGTAAAAAGAGTGTTATCTACCATTCTTATTTTATATTTATGTTTAATAATAAAAGCTTTTAATCTATCATACCAAGCTTTGGGTGCTTGTTTAAGACCATATAAAGCTTTCTTTAATTTATAAACATGATCCGGTTTTTCAAAATCAATGAATCCTAGAGGTTTGTGTCACGTTATACCTCCTATTGATTTTAAACATTCAGGAATGATCTTTTTACATCCATTTGGAATAGTTTAAAATCTAAGGCACACGCATAAGCTAATAATATCGATGGACTCAAGTCTAGCAAACCGGGCATAAGTTTCAGCATATCGATTGCCTCTTGTTGGTTGTAGCCTTGAGCAACTAACCTAGCCTTATTTCGAGAATACAACACCGTTCTCCCCGTCAATTATTTCTAAAAATCCCACTAGTATTTTCCTATATTTATCATTCATTTTAGGTTGTCGAACTAACTTCAAATATCGTTGCATGAATTTAGTTTATTTTCTTCTTGCATGGCGACTATCAGACTTTCCTTTTATTCTAAGCTTCATTTAACATTCTTAGGTTATTTAGTTGTTATAAAACAAAAGAAGTTACTTTGGTTTTGGGATTGAGACCTAAGGGTTCTTTGGTTAAGATTTCCTATGACATTCATTAATGGATGGTTCATAGATTCCTTAATGTTGACTATTTCATCAATTTCTAAAGTTTTATCCACAATGTCATTTTCTAGGTTTTTCTTTTTGGTGACCTTAATTGCTTCTTCTTCATCTAAATCATCATCCAGCAAGGGTGATGTCTTAGAGGGTGGAGGAGTTTATCGAATGTCATGTTAATTGATTCTTCGACTTTCCAAGTGTGTTTGTTTAGGATGATGTAGGCTTTAATATTTTGAGAATATCCTAAAAAGACACCTTCGTATGACTTTGGGTCAAACTTGGTAAGGTAGTCTTTGGTGTTCAAAATGAAGCACTTGCTTCTAAACACTTTAAAATAATCTAGTGTAGGTTTCCTACCTCTTAAAAGTTCGTAAGGTGTTTTTCCTAGAATGACTCCAATAAGAATTCGGTTGAGAATGTATGTTGAAGTATCTACGGCCTTACACCAAAACTTTTGTTCGATGGTATACGATGCTCATTCTACATTAGTTCTACTCATTTCTTAATAGTGTCCTTATTTTCCTTTAAACGAAGCCATTGTTTGAGGAGGGCGTAGCTATAGAGGACGAGGAAGTTATGGTAATACCATTAGCATTACAAAAACTCTCCAAATTGCACCTCATTATCAAATTCTCTACCGTGGTCGGTTCTTATTGACACCATTTAACAACCAAATTAGTTTTTGAATTTTCCTACTAAGTATTTTGAATTGATCAAAAGCTTCAGTTTTATCCAGGAATATACTCCAAAATGATACTAAGGAGTATTAATTCAACTATGACTAGGGTGTAACGGTTTCCTCCGTAACTCCGTACGGCGGATGGACCAAAGAGATCCATATGGAGAAGTTCTAAGCATCTAGTCGTTGAGACTATATTCTTAGCTTTGTGACTAGCGTGAGCTTGTTTTCCCATTTTGCAAGCATCACAAAAATGTTGGTCAAACTTAAGTTTGGGTAGATTTCTAACTAATTCCTTAGAAGCCAACGATTGAATGAGATGCATGTTTGCGTGACTTAGATTCTATGCACAATGTGGAATTATTCTATCGTTTCTAGACAAATTTGATCCTTTGGCTTATTTCCTAATTTCATCACATATAAGCCTTTCTTCCTAATTCCTCTACCTATGACTCTACCGTCCTTAGTGATTTCACTATCATGTTTAGAGAAAGTTACTCTACACTTATTATCACATATTTGTCCTATACTTAGCAAGTTAAATCCTAAGTTATCAACATGTTCTACATTATCTATTTTGAGAGAGTCATTAGAAATCGTTACATATGCCTCATGATGTTACGCGGAAGTATATACTTACCAAAAATGTTATTACCCCCCATTGTTGCTTGTAAGTGGAGAAGAGCTTTCGGTTGCCCGTCATATGTTTAGAGCATCCGCTATCCTTGATCCATTCGTCGGGTTCCAAGTCAGCATGCCCATGGCACATCTATTTATATAGTACAATGACTCAAACATTTAGTCCCCAATATCTCATGGGTTCAAAATTGTTAGTGCTAAACATCCATGGCATTTGATGTAATTGGTTGGGATGAGGAAATGGAGAACACATTTCTCATGGCATGTCACTTTGACGTGGAAAGTTTTTCTAAGTTACGGTATGCTATGGGTTGTTTTGGCTAGACAATGTTTCTTTTTGGTTTTGCGTGTGTTTTTTGGACCTTGCGGGATTTTATTATTGATTTATAGGAGTGGTGTTTTTGATCTAAAGTTTGGTTTTGAAAATCCAACTTCAGGCTTTGACAATGGCTTATAGAATTGTTTAAACTTCATGTCTAGAAAAGAGAACTTTAGCTTTGTTTACATTATGTGTTTTGGGTCTGAGGTCCAAAATAGATTTTTGAAAAGACATTGTTTTTTCAGATTCAGGCGTTGTTGGTGGCGGTCCCATAATTATTTTAGGGGCCGCTTGGTCACTTAGGGGGCTGCCCATATTTATGGGACCACTATCAGAGGACACCTTTTTCTGAGCTTTCACAAATTTTATTTTCTTAGTTCCACTAGAAGATGCTTCAAATGAATTAAACCCTATACCTAGTTTATCACCGAAGGGTTTTTGACTACTTAACATTTCATTTAAGCATTGTGTACTCTTTTCAAATTTATTTAATCTAGTATGTAACACCCCCAAAAATCACAACGCAGCGGAATACCACTTGGGGTGCTACTTCATAATACACAGCGCTAGATACAAGAGAACGACCTCTAAATGTGTTGTTTGTAAAACAATCTCGTTGATTTCCTTGAAATTGATATAACATTGTCCCTATTGCATCAACATGATAAAACTTGAATGTATAGACTCAATGCACTTAAGTAGCCATGTTTCTATATCACATGACGAAAAAACATGCTTTATAGAAGGGTCAACATAAAGTTGGTGAGTTCATAGGTTAGTTTAAATATGAATGTAAGTTTCAAATGAATGTATTTGTCCACTGTATCATCACATTACCATGTAAAAAATACAATGGATTTATAAGGAATTGCACGATATCTTTTCATGTCACCGAAGGAGTACCAATCTTATCCCAAAGATTTATAAATGATATGCATGAGCCAATTCAATGTCTCCAAAAGTACTAAATCTTATCCCAAAGATTTATAAAAGAAATGCAGACCTACTTTTAATGTCACAAATGTGTTAGTATGTTTCTGCCACTTATTCAAGCTCGGTAAATATCGTGTGAGTATAAAACAATGATTTACGGATTACTCTAAGTTCATGAAATGCGACGTAGACTTGTATGTATGCACTTTATTCAAAGGCTCATTAAAAGTGTACCCTATCATAGGTGTTCCCTCCATGAACACATTTCCGAGCAGTAATTTAAAACGAATATGTTCCCATCGTGGCGTGTGCCTCAAAGAACACACCCGGGCATTACTGAAAATTGATATGTTATCCATCATAGGTATCCCACTCCAAGGACACCCGGGCTTCTGACAATATATTGTGTATGTATTGTTGGCCCGCAGGCGCCAATCTAATCGTAATCCGAACATGGTTATACGTTCGTTTGACCAGTGTTAGGAGTCTCCCCCGTACGGGAGATTGTCAATCCCAAATAGATCTATCTTATAACATTCGCGCTTACCCTCCGAGTAATTAACAGTTCATGCAACTTAAGCTAATCCATAATCATAAAAGTATAGTATGTGTTCAAAAAATTTAACCTAGTATTGTATCTCCTCGCGAGTATATAAATGAGTATGTAAACCAAACAGGTAATCAACCATGTAAATGCATTTGTAAACAAGCATGTTCTCACCCCAAAAATATATGTAAAACCAGTAAAACATGGGGCTATAAACTCACCTTGATGATGAAGAACGATTGACAGATAGGCATCTAATATGCGCAACACAAACGGAAGACGAAGCGGCTCGATCAAGACGTTGCAACTAATCTTAACGGCTAAGTCCCACTAGCCTAGAGTAATAAATTTGGGTTTCCCGATATATGGTTGCATCAACGCGACACGTTGATAAAGGATTTAGATTTAAAATTGTAATAGTTTGGTGGTTGGTTAAATAAATAGATTGAAAAGTAACGCAAGGTATGTAATATATCTCCGTATATATTACATATGAAAAATGATCAGGTATATAATTCGCGGCATGTATTTATATTTAAGAAAAGTTACATAAGCGTCACGTGAAAAATAATAATTAAAATAACATTATTCGACACATATTCGGAAATCACCAATTAAATTAATAAGGAGTTTTGCATAAAATGAACATACGTTTTAAAGTTTTGGATTAGATAAACGACAACCTTGAAGCTTTTACAAAAGTTATTACATTGTCTACTAGCCGGGAAATTATAAAATAACATTTTATAATTTAGTATATCGTTTCCTTGAAGGTATTTTGTTAAAATAGTTTGTCTCATTTGTACAACTTATAGTTTTCGTTCGGTTATCCGGTTAGTTGTTATAATACAAATTATTATATTTTCAAAATATAACTTAGTTCCTTGTATCGCCATGACATTTCTGTTTACATATCGTTTCTCGTGTTTAATAAACCTAATGTTTTTCCACTTAATAAACGAAATCAATATCTGTTGCAATCATTCGCGTTTCAATTATTTCAAAATCCCGTTTTTACACATTACGTGTTTTAGATATAATATAACAATATTTATATATATTTTATTATATATATATATTATATATTATATATATTAATATATATAGTATCTTATTATTATATAGAACATCATATAATACATACATATATTCATACTTATTATTTACATAATATATATAAAATACATATATATACATACTTTTATTTATCTTACATATATATACATTTAATATATATACTTACATATATATACATACATATATTTACTTACTTGTATATATATATATATATATATATATTTACATATATATATGTTATTTATCAAAAATAAACAAAACTAATAAATTTTCATAATTATTTAACCATTAACTACCATTTAGATCGATTTATAATTTTAGAAATCTCGTTTTTTAAATTAAATTTTTATATTTATAAAATTTTAGAATATATTTATTCTTGGTTTTATACAACCAAAACGCACCATTACGAGTTTCTGCCAAACAATTTTTTCGGGCCCCTGTACGCTTTCTACTAAACCAAACGCACCCAATTCTTGTTTCAAACCAAACCAAACGTACCCTAACGGCTGGTGCTAAACCCAACACACCCTCGGCTGATTTCCACAGCAAAACGCACCCTTTTTGTTGGCTGTTCCAAACACACCTAGGCTGTCACACAGCCAACCAAACACCCTGAATTTCACTTTCACAGCCAACCGCACCCTTATCCATTTTTCGTTAAACCAAACGCACCCTTAGTGCTTAATGTCAAACCAAACGCACCCGCTGCGTGGTTTTTATAACCGAACCAAACACACCCTAATCTTGTTAATAACCAAAAACAAACACCCCTAGCTGCTGTCCATTAAACCAAACGCACCCGTGGTGCAACCTAAACCCAACGCACCCTTTCGTTTCAACCGAACCCGACGCCCCCGCGGCTGTTAACCCACAACCCGACGCACCCTTTGGTGCTTACCACCAACCCGACACCCCCCTCCCTTGGCTGTGTACGACAGCCAAACGCTCCCACGTGGCTGTTAAACCCATCCCGAACGCACCCTCGAGGTTCTTATCAAAGCCAACCAAACGGACCCCTTTGTTGTTGTTATTAAACCACATGCACCCCTTTTGGTACGGCTAAGAAACCACACAAACGAACCCTAGGTGCGGTGAATAGTAACCCGATGCACCCTTGGTGGTGGTCGGTCAAACCACCGAAACAAACACCTACAAAACACCCCTCGGTGGTGTTATTTATAACCAAACGCACCCTAGGTGCGGTGAACAGTAAACCGACGCACCCTTGGTGGTGGTCGGTGTGGTGGTGGCTGTGGAGGTAACGACGACGAGGAGATGATGATGATGAGAAGATGATGGTGTTAGGTGGTGTGGGAGGATGTCAGTAGTGGGTGGTGTAGGTGGAGTAGGGATGGCGCGGCGGGTTCTGAGGGGTGAGTGGTCGGTGTGGAGTGGGCGCGTGGGCGGGCGAGTGGTGGTGGGGATCGGGTAGATCCGGTGATGAGGATCATTTTTGGTCTTGGCCGGAAAAGTCCGCCAGAAAAGTTTTCCGGCGGCGGCGGCCGAAATCCGGCGGGGCGTCGGGGAGCTCGCGGAAATATGAGTGGAGGGTGAGCGTGTTGTTTATGTGTGTGTTTTTATATATCTCAAATGAAAGAAAATTATATCTTTTATATATATAATAAAAATTATAAATAAATGTGGCAAGTGTTAATATCCTTGGGGTAAGTTTTGTAAATATTACCCCAGGGATTAAAGGTGTAACTTTGATAAACTTTTATAAAATATTGGTTCGGGACTCATTTGGGCGACTTAACGGTATGATCCTAAATAACGAAAATTCGCGCCATTTCGCTCCAATTCATTTTTCTGATAAAATGAGTATTTAACTTGATAGTATTTATAAAAAATTTTATAACACTTAATAAATTTATTTGGTAATTTTATTTGGTAAACCCGGTTATGTCTGGTCCGAAAGTAAAAATAAAAATAAATTTCTAACCCGTATATTCGCGTTATCAACAAACGTTTTCGAATAACATGATGACTAATTTACTAAATATTTTTATTTAATAAAAAGTGTTAATTAAATATATATTTATTATTTTCTCGTTTCTAAATCTTGCGAGGGCATTTCAGTACATTTTCTGTTGTTTCGGTGTCTCGGTCAAGACTGAAAAGAGTTAGGAATGTCGTTTTACATCAAATTGCTTTAGAGTTCGAGTTGTGAAAACGTGATTTAGTGGTTCGTTTTTGACACGTCACAACTATTAATTAATATTATCTTTTTCGTTTTTTCAAGCCAATAGTTAAAAATGAACTTCCCACTTGCGGATGTTATAATAATAAAATATGATTTTATTATTGATAATATGGTTCCACGAATAATTTTACCGGTCACGCGGTAATTGTTTTTACGAGACAATAAATGTACACAAAACGGCAAAAAAGTTCAAGGTCTGACCCAAAAAGGTCAAGGGTAAAATCGTCATTCGAAATTTCAAAAATTCTCTGATGTTTCACGTTTACCTACCCTTTTAGAAATTCGCCGAGATTAATTTGTGTTATCCCTATTGTGTGACCAAGAAAGACTTAAGGTTATTAAACTCGTTACAAACAAGACTCTGATAAACTTTTATTCAGCAAAATTCGGTGTTTTACACTTCTCAATTACCAAAATTCTTGGCTAGGTTTGTCCAGGATATTTAATCCATCAAAATTGGTATCTCAATATATATCATTACAGATCTTATGACTGGTATAACCGCGTTATAGGGACAGTCTCATTATAGTGAAAACCTCAAGAAGTAGTGTAGTAGCGGTGAGTATGTTTTGTTTAAGTTTTTAAATGTCCGATGGTCGGATCTCGTTTTACTATCTGTAAGGTTTCGATGATTCACCATCAACGTGGTCTTATGGATTTTTGTAGTACCAACTTACTTGGCAGTACTAAATAGTATCATGACTTAAATTGGTGTACTATTTGTCTGCAATGAGTAATTATCTGAATATATATCGACATATGATTATATGGTTTAAGGTGAGTTTCATCACTTAGTTGATAAGTTTGTACAATCTGGACACTACCGGACCCAACAACAAACAACCATAACGGGGGGGGGGGGGGGGGGGGGGGGGGGGGGGGGGGGGGGGGGGGGGGGGGGGGGGGGGGGGGGGGGGGGGGGGGGGGGGGGGGGGGGGGGGGGGGGGGGAGAGAGATAGGGGGGGGGAGACCCCCCCCCCCCCCCCCCCCCCCCCGGGGGGACAATGACCGTAACAGACGGGTGATGGTATATTGTATACCCAGTTTGCTATTTCGAGATGAATCAACTCCATTAGTTCAAGTGTGCACAAGTCTGTTAGTTCCACGAACAGTTCGCGATCGTAAAGATATGTAACGGAAAAAGTAATGACTTAAGAATGAGATAAGGTAGCTCAAGAGAGACCTTAAGATTCTGCTGAGTGGTAAGACACGATTGTGTCTCTAGGACTCTTAACGAATTCGTTGATTCATCTAGTTCGAGTTGTACTAGTGTCATATTTGATTACATTAATCCCACTGCATTTATACTTCATTATTTGCATAAAAAACCGTCCCAATTTATGTAAATAATGAGTTGATAAACTTATGGTTTTGTGATTTATAATTTATTTATTTAAATGAAGAGACGTCCCAATCCTTTCAAATAAATAGATTATAAATCATCCTACTGTATTAATTCCCGTGCAATACGCGTATTCTCATAAACCCCATTCAATGTGGTTGACATGACGATCGTGCATGTGTTTCGAATGAGTATGGGACGAGTGATTTAAAACTCGTCTTCGGGACTGGGAGTATAAAAACTGCCAGGCGAGATCAACATAGAGTTGCAAGATGTTTAAGAGTACTAGGTTATAGTAAATATAGGTAAAGGTACTTATGAACGAATCAGCTATAGACGATTATCATATCAATCTTCTATTACAAGTCACCGACCATACAAGACTTGTTATACTTAGATTCCATTACTTAATTCCATGTTAAAAAAAAATTATGACGGTCTCTGTGTAATACGATATAGTATAAAGCTATGAAGAAAATAATATTCTTAGAGACCATTGTTTAACTTACAATGTCTGAGAACGAAGTGAGACCATTGCGCAACTCACAATGTCTGACGAGTAGAATGAGACCATTGTGCAACCCACAATGTCTTAAAAATATTCTGGTATTTATATAATAACTCTTATATAAATAAGCGTACGATATAAGCGAAAGGAATGCAAGCATATATATATTATATATATGTATGTTACGTAAGCACTTAATGCAGCACGTAATGTAAGCACATATATGAGCGTGTATGCACTTGATATGTTTGATTGTGATGCAATGTTTGTGAAAACGGTTATAGTCTAGGGTAAAATATGCAACCTAGTTCTCTATAACCAGTGCTCTGATACCAATCTGTTGTCCGGGGGCGTTACTTCATAATACACAGCGCTAGATACAAGAGAACGACCTCTAAATGTGTCGTTTGAAAAGTAATCTCGTTGATTTCCTTAAAATTGATATAACATTTGTCCCATAATTGCATCACAATGAAAAGCTTAAAAGCGATACAACGAGATTTGATCATTTGTATATAAGTAGAAATCCATGAATGAAATCTTGTCATTTTAGACTCCAATGCACATCAGATAATCCAAGCATCTAATTCACCTGAGAAAAACATGCTTAAAACGGTCAACATAAAGTTGGTGAGTTCATAGGTTAGTTTAAGTATGAATGTAAATTCCAATGAATGTATTTGCCCACTGTGTCATCACAGTACCATGTAAAACATTTAGTGACTACTGTCTCCCTACAGTATCATAAAATGATTGTATGACCATTTCAACCCTTTTAATAGTCCTCAAAGTTGTATGCATAAGTGTTGACATCAAAGTTTTGTAAAGTATGCCTGACTATTTCAATCCTTAAATAGTCACAAAATGTATAAATATATGTTCAAATCCAAGATTTGTAAAGTATGCATGACCATTGTATCCAATACAATAGTCATCATTTGTGATTATGATTACACACCTAAGTTCATGAAACTGCGACGTAGACCTGTTTGTATGCCACTTTATTCAAGGCACAGTAAGAGTGTACCCATCGTAGGTGTTCCCTCCAAGAACACCCGGGCAGTAATAAAAGAATATGTTCCCATCGTGGGTGTTCCCTCCAAGAACACCCGGGCATTAATGAAAATAATATGTACCCATCATAGGTGTCCCCTCCAAGGACACCCGGGCATTTCTGAAAATAATATGTGTATGTGATTGTTGGCCCCGCAGGCGCCAATCCAATCGTAATCCGACATGGTATAACGTTCGTTCCCAGTGATAGCTAGTCACCCGAACGGGGATTGTCAATCCCAAATAGATCTATCTTATAACATTCGCGCTTACCCTCCGAGTAATTAACAGTTCATGCAACTTAAGCTAATCCATAATCATAAAAGTATAGTATGTGTTTACGTTCAAAAATTAAACCAAGTATTGTATCTCCTCGCGAGATATATAAATGAGTATGTAAACCAAACAGGTAATCAACCATGTAAATGCATTTGTAAACAAGCATGTTCTCACCCCAAAAATATATGTAAAACAGGTAAAACGTGGGGCTATAAACTCACAATATCCTTTAAAAACAATCACGTTGTTATAAGATAACCGAGTAAGTATAAGAGTTTGTAGACAAGCATGTATCCCCCTCGCGGGTTTATAAAACATTCAAAAGATTGAAAAGCGAGGTTATGAACTCACCTCGATGATGAAGAACGATTGACAGATAGGCATCTAATATGCACAACACGAACGGAAGACGAAGCGGCTCGATCAAGTAGTTGCAACTAATCTTAACGGCTAAGTCCCACTAGCCTAGGATAATGAATTTGGGTTTCCCGATGGATAGTCACATCAACGCGACACGTTGATAAAAGATTTAGATTTAAAGTTATAATATCTTGGTGGTTGGTTAAATAAATAGATTGAAAAGTAAACGCAAAGTATGTAATATTTTCTGTATATATTACATATGAAAAATAACCCTTATATAACTCATACCGTGAATTATATAACGAAGACAAACAGTCCAAAGATTTATGCGACGTATATAATGCTTTGCAAGTATTATATAATAAGTGTGAGTAACTAATTAAACCCATTAGTTTGACCCATTTCTGAAATCACCATTTAACTAAACAAAAGTTCTTATGTAAACGTAATCGTACGTTTTCAGATTACCAATTAAATTAAACGATTTTTTTGTAAATCTTTTACAATAATTATTATGTTATCTTCTAGCTGACAAGTATAAAATATAAAATAATATTTTATAAATTTACATTTTGTTTCCTCGACGGGTCGTGACTAAAATTGTTGTCTCATTTGTAAAAGTATAGTTTCGTTCGTGATCAGATTATCGTATAGTTATCTTTTAGTATATTTTTAAAATATAATTTAGTCTCTTTTACTGGGTTTAAAATAATAAAAGTTTTAGTAAGACATTACTAAATATAGAAATTTTATATAAATTTCGTCATGACCTTTTCGTTTATAAAACGATTCCCATATTCATAGAATCTCAACGTTTTCCCTTAGTCAATATATGTTGCAATTATTAGCGTGTCAATATTTCAAGCACCAACGTGTTTTAAATATAATATTTATACGTTATTATATCTAAACCAAACAAATTAATAAATATCATATTTATTTAACCATTTAACCACCATTATTTATCCGGTTTTAATATATCTTTAAAACCTTACGATATATAATTGTCGTTTTGTATAAACCAAACGCACCCTTATGTGCCTGTTGTCCCAAACAGCCCCTTCGGCTGTTAAACCCATAACCAAATGCTCCCGTCCTGCGAAACCACAAACCAAACACCCCTTGTGGGCTGTTTTTAATACCAAACACACCCCTTGTGTGGATGTCCCAGCCAAACGCACTCCTATAGCGGCGGCAGCCCACCAAACGCACCCCATGGTAGTGGCTGCCGCCCCTTTCGGGTGACAACATCAAACCAAACGCACCCTAGGTGCAATATCTAAACCAAACACCCACTTTGTGGTGATACAACAACCAAACGCTCCCGTGTGGTGTTGCGACAACCCAAACGCACCACTAGGTGCTGACCAAGAAACCAAACGCACCCTTGGTGCCATTTCCAGATCCAAACGCACCCTTTATGGGTCGATTTTAATACCAAACGCACCCTTGCCGGTGCAAAACCAAACCAACGCACCCCTGTTGGTGACTAACGGAACCAAACCCAGCCATTGCTGCTATAAAAACCCAACGTACCCTTGTTGAATATACAAAACCGAACGCACCCTTGCTGTGGTGACGCGTCGGTTTTGATGTGGTGGCGTCGACGATGATAAAGATGGGGGTGGAGGCGTGAGGGTGTCGTCGTGGTGGTAGTGGTGACGTGGTCGTGGTAGCAGCGGGGTGTGGTGGTGTCGAGGGTGGCGGTGGCAGTGGCGGTGAGTGGATGGTGGCGGCGAAGAAGGCGCGTGGAGGCGCGTAAGTTGGTGGATCAGGTAGATCGGGTGACGAGAACCATTTTTGGTTTCGGCCGGAACACTAGCCGAAAAAGTTTTTCGGCGGCGGCGGGGTTGGTGGCCCGAAGGGGTGGCCAGAGGGGCGGCTGGGAAAATGAGGGAGGGAGAGTGTTGAATTTGTGTGTGTGTTATTTTGTATATGAAATGAAAAAAGATATAAAACTTTTAGGAAAACGGGTAACAGGCTACTAACCACATGGACAAACAATTTTAACTAGAAAAAGATGAAATTACACCCCCCAAATGGTCCCTGAAGTGGACCCCGATACAAGGTGGTCCAACTAGTTATTATAAAAACTTACAAAAGCAAACTTACTCAGGGGCTTAAGGGGAACATTTTTAATAAAGGCACTTATGACTTTTAAGCACTGAATAAGCCAAAAAATAAGCTTTTGGGGCTGCAAAAGCTAAATAAGCTTTTTAGCTTATTTTTCTTTCTTTTTGGGGCTTAAGCTCACAAGATAAGCTACAAACTATGGGAAAAGATACTAGCAAGGGAGTCCTAAAATGATAAACTACGGTTATCTAAATAAGCCCGAAAATAAGCTGGAATTAAAATAAGCTTTTCTAACAGTTTTAATATAAAACAAGCAAATAGTGAACTTTTAGCCTATAATTAAGCTATACTAAGAAGCTAACTAAGAGATTTAAGCTGCTAAACCTAAGAGGCCTACCTATAAGCTATGTTAAAAAGCCAAAAGATCCTATAGCTTAAGGTTAAATAAGCTAGAAATGTGGGGCTAGATTTGGTGCTCAGCACCAGGGGAGGTACAAACAGGCCTTAAGGGGCTTTTTTAGCTTAACACAATAAGCACTTAAAAGCTTTTTAGCCAAACCAAACCCAAAACAGATTAATAAGTGAGGCAAATGAGCTTATTTTCAAAATTTGAGCCCTTAGAGTTAAGAAAAGGCTGCTGATGTTGGGGCTTGAAAATGGGAGTTCTTAAAAAGTTTGCAAAGCCAAGTTTTGACTTATACTTGGTCAAGCCAAAGGGACAGCACAAGGGGTTGGATTTATTGGCTAGAAACAACAACAAAGAGCACACAATGGTGTGCTTAAGCTGCTTATGCAGCTTGAGCACTTAAGCTCATTTTAGCTTATTGAAATTTTGACAGAAACCAAAAAAAACATAAAAACTTATTTTTAAACTAAAGATAGTGATTAAAATGGCCTAATGAAACCCACACACTCAGCCAAAGTTGGCTGAGTGAGCTTGACCCATGCACAACCCCATATGACCCATTTTGGGTCAAAACCAAACACCCCCTTATTTTCTAAAAATCGAATTTTTTAACTGATTTTGGTGAAATAAGGCTAAGAAAAGTGTTCACAAGTGAGGTTTAATCACTTTAAAACACTTTTACACAAGTTTAAACAGGATTTAAACAACTTAATTCATATTTCAAATTTTAACAAATGCAATAACACAAAAACTCTTTATCTTTTATTAAAACTGGAAATAATACAACATAAACTTGAAAAGAAACTGAGTACAATAATTTAAATGCAAACTTAAGTAAAATTTATACTAAGAAAATAAAAACGGGATTTTTTTTTTCTTGTTCTCTTCTCTTTTATAGAGGCCCTCTTCCTTCTCTTTGTCTTGGGATGTGATTCCTGTGAGAGTGAATAGATCATGTAGTTCAAGTGAGGCCTTAAGGTTTTCGCTGAGTGGTAAGACACAATTGTGTTTCTAGACCTTTTTAACGGATTCCGGTGATTATCGGGTTCGAGTTCATACTCGTGTCATATCGGATACCATTAAGCCCACTCATTTATAATTCATTATTCGCATAAAGAAGCGTCCCAATTTATGTAAATAATGAATTGATAAACTTATGGTTCGGTGATTTATAATTTCTTTATTTAACTGAAGAGGCGTCCCAATCCTTTCAAATAAAGAGATTATAAATCATCCTACTTAATAATTTCCGATGCAATACGTGTACTCACGTAACTTTCAAGGTATTCAAGTTCTCTAATGAATATGGAACGAGTGTTTAAAACTCGTCTTCAGAGACGGGGAGTAAAACTATCAGGGAATATCGACCTAGAGTTCAAGATAGTTAATGAGTACTCGGTTAGAGTAAATAAGTCCCGCCCATACAAGACTTGTAATACTTAGATTCATACATAATCCCATGTAAACCAAAACTGTGACGGGTTTTGTTAACATAGCAATTATCATATCAATCCTCATATTACAAGTCCCGCCCATACAAGACTTGTAATACTTAGATTCATACATAATTCCATGTAAACAAAAATTATGACGGTCTCCGCGTAATACGATATTGTATAAAGCTATGAAGAAAAATAATATTCTTAGAGACCATTGTTTAACTTACAATGTCTGAGAACGAAGTGAGACCATTGTTTAACTTACAATGTCTGAGAACGAAGTGAGACCATTGTTTAACTTACAATGTCTGAGAACGAAGTGAGACCATTGTGCAACTCACAATGTCTAAGAAGTAAAATGAGACCATTGTGCAACTCACAATGTCTGATGTGTAAATGAGACCATTGTGCAACTCACAATGTCTGAGAAATGCTCTGGTATTTATATAAATAAATGTACGATATACGCAAAAGGAT
Source organism: Tanacetum coccineum (assembly GCA_026074375.1). NCBI lineage: Eukaryota > Viridiplantae > Streptophyta > Magnoliopsida > Asterales > Asteraceae > Tanacetum > Tanacetum coccineum. Next base: position 77,030 of record BQNB010000287.1, on the reverse strand, counting down.
GTAAGCATATTATATATATATATATATATATATATATATATATATATATATATATATATATATATATATATATATATATGTATGTCACGTAAGCACTTAATGCTACAAGTAATGTAAGCAAGTAGTGTGTATGCACTTTGAAAATGTTTGCTTGTGGATGCCAATTCTTGTAAAACGGTTAAATCTAGGTAAAAATAAGCAACCTAGTTCTCTATAACCAGAGCTCAGATACCAATCTGTAACACCCCCCAAAAATGAGTTCACAACCAAAATATTGCTCACGTAGGCGTTACTTTTATTTCAAAATACACACGCTAGATACAAGATAACGACTCTAAATGTGTCGTGTTGAAAAGTTAATCTCGTTGATTTTTCCTTAAAAATGATATAACATTTGTCCCATAATTGCATCACAATGAAAAGCTTAAAAGCGATACAACGAGATTTGATCATTTGTATATAAGTAGAAATCCATGAATGAAATCTTGTCATTTTAGACTCCAATGCACATCAGATAATCCAAGCATCTAATTCACCTGAGAAAAACATGCTTAAAACGGTCAACATAAAGTTGGTGAGTTCATAGGTTAGTTTAAGTATGAATGTAAATTCCAATGAATGTATTTGCCCACTGTGTCATCACAGTACCATGTAAAACATTTAGTGACTACTGTCTCCCTAACAGAATCATAAAAGAATGTATGATAATTTCAACCCTTTTAATAGTCCTCAAAGTTGTATGCATAAGTGTTGACATCAAAGTTTTGTAAAGTATGCCTGACTATTTCAATCCTTAAATAGTCACAAAATGTATAAATATATGTTCAAATCCAAGATTTGTAAAGTATGCATGACCATTGTATCCAATACAATAGTCATCATTTGTGATTATGATTACACACCTAAGTTCATGAAACTGCGACGTAGACCTGTTTGTATGCCACTTTATTCAAGGCACAGTAAGAATGTACCCATCGTAGGTGTTCCCTCCAAGAACACCCGGGCAGTAATAAAAGAATATGTTCACATCGTGGGTGTTCCCTCCAAGAACACCCGGGCATTAATGAAAATAATATGTACCCATCATAGGTGTCCCTTCCAAGGACACCCGGACATTTATGGAAATAATATGTGTATGTGATTGTTGGCCCCGCAGGCGCCAATCTAATCGTAATCAAACATGGTATAACGTTCGTTCCCAGTGATAGCTAGTCACCCGAACGGGGATTGTCAATCCCAAATAGATCTATCTTATAACATTCGCGCTTACCCTCCGAGTAATTAACAGTTCATGCAACTTAAGCTAATCCCCCCCCATAATCCATAATAGTAATATGTGTTTACAGTTCAAAACTAAACCAAGTATTGTATCTCCTCGCGAGATATATAAATGAGTATGTAAACCAAACAGGTAATCAACAATGTAAATGCATTTGTAAACAAGCATGTTCTCACCCCAAAAATATATGTAAAACCAGTAAAACATGGGGCTATAAACTCACAAAGTCTTGAAAGGTAATAGCAGTGTTATAAAATAAACGAGCATGTAATCAAGTTTGCGAGCAAGTAAACAAGTTTGTAAAAGAATAGGTAAATGAGTATGTAAACGAGTTTGTTAACTGAGCAAGTTTCTCCCCAAAACAGTACAAAACAATAAAATAGGGGCCTACGAGACGCACATTGATATAAGAACGATGGCGGGAATGTACACAATGAGTACAAGACGAAACGAAACTGGAAGCGGCTCGACCAAGAATTGCAGCTTAAAACTTAACTGCTAATGTCCCATTTAGCCTAGATAAGAATTTGGGTTTCCCGATGGATAGTCACCTCAACGCGACACGTTGATAAAAGATTTAGATTTCAAGTTGTAGTAGTTTGGTGGTTGGTTAAATAAATAAATTGAAAAGTGAACGCAAAGTATGTAATATATTCTGTATATGTTACATATGAAAAATATAAACCCTTATATAACTCATACCGTGAATTATATAACAAAGACAAACAATCCAAATATTAATGTGACGTATATAATGCTTTGCAAGTATTATATAATAAGTGTGAGTAAATAATTAAACCAAATATTTCGACACCAATTTAGTTAATAAGAAGTCCTTGCATAAAAGTAGACACACGTCTTAAAGTTATGAATTAAACAACCGATGTTTGTAAAGCTTTTACAAAAGTTATGATTTTACCTTCTAGTCAGGAATTTATAAAATAATATTTTATAAATAAATCTTTCGTCTTATCGACGGATCGTGGCTAAAATCGTTATCTCATTTGTAAATGTATAGTTTTCGTTCGTTGTCGGGTTATTATACAGTTATAATTTAATATATCTTTAAAATATAACTTAGTTCCTTTTACCGGGTCTCTAAAATAATAGAGGTTTTAGTAAAACATTACTAAATATAGAAATTTTATAAATTTCGTCATGACCTTGTCCTTATAAAAAACGATCCCAATCAAAGACTTTAACTGCAAATCCATTTTCAAGCCCCCCAGGGGGGGGGGGGGGGGGGGGGGGGGGGGGGGGGGTGGGGGGGGGGGGGGGGGGGGGGGGGGGGGGGGGGCCCAATTTAAAAGAACGCATCCTAGAAATTTCAAGTGTATTTATTGGTTATTGACGTTATTTTCATATTATGAGTCCGTTACGGGTCTAATATAATATATCCGAAAATAATAACTAATCACATTTATTTAACCAATTATCCACCATTATATCCGGTTTTAATATTTATAAAACCTTATGTTATATTTATTTGTTAATTTTTATATATAAACCAAACGCACCCTTACTTTGAAACGGTTAAGCCAAACGCACCCTTTGTGCATTTCTGATAAACCAAACACCCCTTTATGCAAATATGTCCAACCAAATGCACCCTTGTGCGGTGACAGCCAATACCAAACGCACCCTATTTGTTTATAACAAAACCAAACGCACCCGTGGTTGTTTTTATTACAACCATACGCGCCCTATCTCGCGAAACAATAACAAACGCACATGGTGGGTGCAAAACCAACCCACGCACCCCTAGTTGGGGGCCTGGACCCGGATCCAAACGCACCCTCGATGCCGTTACAATCAAACCGAACGCACCCTTGTGGTTTCGAGACACCACCAAACGCACCCTAGGTGCAACCCATACACCGAACGCACCCTTTTCGGTGCAAAACCCAAACCAAACGCAGCCTAGCTGCTAATATTAAAACCAAACGGACCCTCGTTGGTGTTGACATAAAACAAACGCACCCACTGTGGGTGATTCTATCAAACAAAACACACCCTGGTGGTGCTATAAATAAACCACACGCACCCTTGCTGGTGACGTGGTGGTGATGGTGGTAATGATGTTGTGATGATGATGACGGTGTCGTGATGATGATGATGCGATGGTGATGATGATGTGTGGTGGGACAACGGGTGGCGGTGCAGACGCGTGGGTGAGGATCGGGTAGATACTGGTGAAGGGAGCATGTTTTGATCCGCCGAAAACTCGCCGAAAAAGTTTTCCGGTGGCGTCGACGGCGGCTTAGTGGTGGTTGGCGGCGGCTGGTGGCTGCCGGAAACATTGGGGGAGAGAGAGAGAGAGGATTTGTGTGTGTGTTATTTAAAAAATGAATTGAAATTTTTTATAAAATTTTTATTTATAATAAAACTTTAAAATTAAGTGACAAGTACCATAGTTCAAGGGAATGAATTGTTAAATCTTACAAGAGGACTAGAAAGATGTAATTTTCGTTAATAAATGGTTCAGGACTCGATTGGACTACTAACGGCGATTTAAATCAGAAACTTGCCTATTGCGTCTAAATCATTTTTCCCTTAAAAACGAGTATTCACTCGACCTAATTTTCATAAACGTTTTTTTTTAATTTATTTAAAACGTTTATTATTTATGTGTATATTTCCGATAAACTTTGTCCGTAAAATGATCTTTTACTCGAATATTTGCATCTTCAACAAACGTCACTGAATAAAATGATGACTAATTTATTAAATATTTTTATTTAATAAAAAGTGTTAATTAAATATAATTTAATTATTTTCTCGTTTCTATAATCTTGCGAGGGCATTTCAGTCACTTTGTGACTATTTTCGGGTCTCGGGCAAAACTAAAAAGTTGTCCGGAATGTCGTTTTACATCAAATTGCTTTAGAGCCGAGTCGTGAAAACCCATTGATTCTAGCGGTTTCGTTTTTTATAAGATCACTTAAAACTAACATATATCTTTTTCGTTTTCAGGTCAAATAAGTTTAAAAATAAATTTGTACTCGAGGTATGTAATAATAAATATGATCTATTATTAAAATACGTTCCGAAAATTTTACCAGTTACGCGGTAATCGTTTTTATGTGACAATAAAATTTCAGAAGTCAAAAAGTTAAGTCGGACCCGAAAAGTCAAAGTTTAAAATAGTCATTTTAAATTTCGAAAATTGTTGGATGTTACACAATGACTGAAAAATCATCCATTGTTAGATATGAGTAAAAGACTCGGTTACCCCGTATATTTAGTGTTTATAATAGTTCGTGGTTTAATAGTTAATCGTATGTCTTTCGGTTTTAAGCCGGGTACTAATACCCGATATTTTGTAAAAACTATATAAGCCTCTTCCAACTTTGGAAGAGGCAAGCTAGTCATTACTTTTATTTCATAGAAACACAACACACTCTCATCTCTCTAGAATCACTCTCTTGTGTTCTCTCACTAAAACTAGCTAAACCACTCGAATCATCACCCGTGTTATGATTTAAACGATCCTACAATTGGTACCAGAGCCTTGGTGGATTCGTGTTTGATTTGTGTGGTTATATATCAAATTTCGTGGCTTATTTTGAAGAAAAAAACCACGGCTCACTTTTGATTTTGGGCTTATTGTTTGTTAATCTTGCTCTCTTCTTGTTCTACACATCAAAAGGTTAGAGTGTTACAAATTTCGTGGCTAATACAAGCTCCTAGTTCGAATTATAAGCTTTTAAAGCTTAGTGTTCTTCGTGGAGGGTTGCTTCATTTTGGACGATTCTCAAAGAAATACGAGTTAAGGTGTGTTTAAACTTGATATACACACTTAGTATTACATGGTAAAGCTTTATTTCGTGGGAAATAAGCTCATTTGGAATGAATATGCAAAAATCGAGCATGGTGTTCATCATGGCGGTTTGGTAAGATAAGGGACAAGATCCACGTTTTTAGGAAAAAGTCAAAGGCGAGTTGCTGGTCAAAGGCGAGTTGCTCACATAGCCGGCGAGTTGTCAATAGGTTTAGCAGCGGTTTGCTTATTTTAATTCAGCGAGTTGCTAAACGGCGAGTTGCTAAACGGCGAGTTGCTAAACGGCGAGTTGCTAAACGGCGAGTTGCTAAACGGCGAGTTGATTATTTTATTGATCCAGCGAGTTAACAAAACTAGGCAGCGAGTTACTTCAAAACCACGGCGGTTTGCCTAGTAAGATCTTGGCGGCGAGTTGACCTGTTAGGCAGCGGTTTGCTCAATCAATAGGAGGCGGTTTGGTTGATTTCAAAGCGGCGGTTTGATAGAAACATATACGCAGCGGTTTGATTTAAAAAAAAAGAGTATCCAGACGACACCCCTTTTAGCGACACTTTTTGGCGAAAAAATTAAGTAATTTGTAATCTTTTTTCTATAGCCTTTTTAACTTATTTTTACATCAAATTCAAATTTTGGTAATAGGGTAAAAATTATTTCGGTCGACACCTTTTTAGCGACACTTTTTGGCGGGAAAAATTAAGTAAAATATAATTTTTTCTTTAGCCTTTTTAGCTTATTTTTACACCAAATTTAGATTTTGGTAATAGGGTAAAATTTATTTTTTTTCATAATCCAACTGCGCCAAATTTCAAACAAATCAACAAACCAAATATCACAACCAATTATTCATTTACGGTTTTTCTATTGATTTTGTAAAATCCCGGTAAACTTCTTATCGGTTTAAATCTTAGACTTGTAAAATCCCGTGAACGTTAATTGCATTCATAACCAATACATCAAGACGTCTAATATGTCAGAAGATATTTGGTATGCCGGTTCCGATACACGCCCACCAATGCTTGACAGAACAGACTTTGAATCTTGGCAACAACGCATTCGTCTGTATTGTCTGGGAAAAGATAATGGAGAGAACATTATGAAATCGATTACTGAAGGTCCATTTCAAATGGGAACGTTCATACAAACTCCTGCTGAAGATGCTGAAGAAACTGAGGGTGCACTTCAACTAGGTCCAGAACGTGCTAGAGTCTTTACAGACCTTTCTGCTGAAGAAAAGGAAAGGTATAAAGCTGACATTCGTGCTACGAATATCTTACTTCAAGGTATACCAAAAGACATCTACACACTCATCAACCATTACACTGACGCCAAAGACATTTGGGACAATGTGAAGATGATTCTGGAAGGTTCTGAGTTAACAAAGGATGACAGGGAATCACAATTATACGATGAATTTGAACGCTTCTGTCAAATCAAAGGAGAGACCATTCATGTTTACTATGTTAGGTTTTCGAAGCTCATTAACGACATGAGAAACATCAAGATGACCATGTCCAGAATGCAGCTTAACTCTAAGTTTGTGAACAACATGTTACCTGAATGGAGTAGATTCATTACTGAAGTCAAACTAAACAGAGGTTTGAAAGAGTCTAACTTTGATCAGTTGTATGCCTACTTGAAGCAACATGAGGTACATGCAAATGAGAACAGAATGATGATGGAAAGGTTCATTCAACCTACTGATGACCCCTTGGCACTAGTGTCTAATGCATCAAATCAGAAGTATCCAACACAATCATCTGAGTCTCCACAATCCTCAAATCAACCATCAATTGTTGATAACTGTCAAATGGACACAGGAAGCACTTCAACGGATAACTTGATTGAAAGCCTAACCAACACACTTGCCCTCCTCAATCAATCATTCAAAGCACATCTTCCTCAAACGAACAATCAACTCCGAACTTCCTCAAACGCAAGGAACAATGCTACAGTTCAAGACGACAGAGTTGTTGTTCAAGATGTTCGAGGTAGATACAATGCGAATAATCAAGGAAGACCATTTTAGAGGAACAATGCAAGAGGAAATGTTGAAGCTAGGAATGCTGGAGGTCAGAACAGAGATGGCAATGTGAATCCTGGTCAAGCTAAACCCATTATGTGCTACAACTGCAAAGGAATCGGGCACATAGCACGAGAATGTCCACAACCAAAGCGTCCTCAGGATTCAGACTACTTCAAAGACAAGATGCTGCTTATGAATGCTCATGAGAATGGTGTTGTACTGGATGAAGAGCAGTTGTTGTTTCTTGCAGGAGAACAGGTCACCAATTTTGATGAAGATGTGGATGATTTGGCACTCAATGTAGACCATGTCTTTGAAGCTGATCAATGCGATGCATTCGACTCTGATGTTGATGAGGCTCCCACCACACAGACCATGTTCATGGTAAATCTTTCATCTGAAGATCCAATCTACGATGAAGCCGGGCCATCATATGACTCGAATACTCCGTTTGAGGTACAAGATCATGATACCTTTGTAGATCATATGGATGAGTATCATGAAGTACACGAGATGCAAAGCGATGTACAACACAACTACGTTGTTGACTCTGATGCTGACTATACGAGTGATAGTAATATTATTCCGTATGATCAGTATGTGGAAGACAACGAAGAACATGTTGTACAAAGTAATGTATCTTTTGTATGAAATGATGCATTGATGTCAATTCTTGATGAAATGCATGAACATGGTGTCCAAAGTATGTCAGCAAATAAGCAGGTTAAAGTAGTTAATGTAGCAATTAAGCAGGTTTAAGTAGTTAATGACACATTGACTTTTGAAACTTGCTGAGATATAAGGACTGGTCGGGTGTATGAAAAACGGACAAGTTTGAATTAACTGAAGAGAACAAAAGATTGTGAAGACAATGAGATTAATTATCTCTGGGGGGGGGGGGTGAAAGCCGAAATACAAAGGAAACTTCTTTAAAAATACGGAACTTCATACTGTACAATGCAACTTCGTTCTACAGTTGACCATATACTAGTCAATGAGGAAAAGATAGTGACAACTTGAAAAAGGATTTTAAAACAAAAAGAAGTTAAATACATTGAAGGGGGGGGGTGGGGGAGAGTTTTTAGACATCAAAAAACTAAAAGAAAAGGTTGAAGATAGATTATTCAAACAAGATCAGTCTGTTCAAACGGTGCACAAGTTATGTAAACCAAAACATTGTTTTATGATGAAAAGAAAAAGTAGCAATAGGCTACTCGCAAAAACCCATTATGTCTTTACACGTGAAAAAGCAAGTTCAATCTTACCCTCTATAATGAGTACATGAAATAGTCAGTGACCAATCATAAACCTGCTGTTGTGCATGAATCGGAGGGAAACTCTTGAGATAGCTAAGTTGACTAGGAATAGAATGTATGAGAAATGAAAGCACCTAAGTGTATTCGAAATGAGTTAAGTTTCGCACCCCAGATTCACTAAAAGAAAATATCTTGCAATCTTCGCAACTCAGAGAGATTGACCCTGAGCAGATATTTTTGGGCAAAGATGAAAATGAAGGAATAAAGGTGAAGCTTAGCTTTAAAACCACTTTCAACACCGACTATGTATCCACCCAATACAACCTGTCACTGCTATGTCCCTAGGGTTCTTCCAACAAAAAAAGTCAAGTGAATAATTAATCTTTATACTCTCACACAACTTTTTACGGGAATTTGAGAAAACTTGCAAAAAGAGAATCACACCAACTGGTGTTACAGAAGGGGAAAGGGGTTTTGAACAAACAAAAAGATGTTACCTCACAGAAGTTCATTCCATTTTCAAAAACGTCTTAAACAAACAATTTCGAAGGAGTTTCAGAAGGCTTTATTTAAAACAGTTAAAGAGGAATGGAAGAAATTTTGGATCAATGTCAGCAGAGGTGGACCAGATTACTGTGGACAAAGCAATGGTGCTGAAATTAAAAGGAAAACCTTCTCATTGCAAATGAGATTCTTTTTAGAATTACTATGTTTTTTTGCCTAAAAAAAAATTGTGGTTGTCGAATCAATTGATGTTTGCTGTGAACGCTAATCACGCTGTCTTATGATTCTTTGTGATGAGTGGGAGTATGAGATATCTAAATGTTCAAAATGTGAATCAAAAAGGTGTTAATGGATTGATATTGATATGAGGTGTTTAACCAAACTGAGGTGGTAACCTGAATGTTTTCTGTAATTAATTTTATCAACAAACTTCATAGAAAACTTCTCGAAATAACACATACATTGATTATTAGCTTCTGGATGTTCACTGATTTGACTTACTTTTTTCAGAATTTAAATTTCTAGAAAACAGCTTCAAGAACAGAGGGACAACTGCGGCTAGAACTAATAATTAGAAACTTGAAAGCTCAATATATTCTCTAACGATGTGTAAATTTGACAGTGAAGTGTGTGAAACTTATAATGTTAAAGATGTCACTGCTCTTATTGAACAAAATGAATGCGTTAGAGTAGAACTAGAAAAGGTCTTTAACAACGGATTAACATTGGGAAACGGTTAATGTAGCTAATTATGATTACGCGTGTTCACACTAAAGAAAAAACAATAGACATTTACTATGTTAAATTGAAATTGAGAGTCTACAGGCTCGTTGAAAAGCCAAGTGTCCTGTGTCTACACTCAGAGACTCTGTCAAACCAAAAGTTCTTGCGCTGGCATGTATGCCATTGATGTTAAACCCATCTGCATCCCTTTAGAGAACTTAGGTGTGCTCTTTTAACATATATCAACCATGCTTATAACGAGAGTCGTAGAATAGTTAGGGAAGATTGTAGAGGAAGTAGATGTAGTTAAAACCAGTGGTAATGCAGCTTTAACTAGTGCTTGTCAATACACTAAGCTATTAGGAATTGCTAGAATTTTGTGATTGAGCACTTTTGTGCAAAAAGTTTCAATGAACAAAGTAGATTACAAGGCTCCCTCCTACCTTGTAAACTAGGAAAAAAGCAAGTAACTTATTAATTGATAATCCAAGGAAACTTCATCTAGTAAACGTCAGAAAACGAAGTGCACCAGAAAGTCTGTGAGACTAATGTCCTGTGATTCATTTAAGGAGTAAAACACTTCCACTAAAGCAAGCGGATAATAAAGCCTAAGAAAGCAATTCAAAGAAAAATAGGAATTCATCGCCTTGCTAAGAGTGAGAATAAGTTGAAGAAGTTAGAAGGGACCTCCCTAGGATAGACCAATAAGTCAGTATGGGACAGAAAGTGATCGGGTTGTGATTCTTAGAATTAGCTCTAAGCGTGTTGTAATTAATTTGAATTATGCATATGTGTGCAAAACGTGTAACAATGTTTTAAACTCTGCAAAATCATAAACGTGTGTTGTTAATATTTGAATTTGTGATTCTACCCCACTGTTAGATTCTCTGGAATAACAGGGAAGCAGATTAAGAAACAAAAGCAAAACTATCTGATAAAGTTTGAAACAAGACACATTGCTACAAAAGTTTAGATAACCAAAAGGCAAACTGTCTGATAACAGTTTAAACAAGACCAAGCGGGTTTTAGAAAGCAACGGGCATACTATTTGCTAATGTTGGTTATCAATGGAGACCCACAGGAAAGAAATTTACCTTAGGCGAACTGTGCCCTCTTACTAAGCTTTCTGGGAAATGTTCTATTATATCTGCTAACCAAAAGGACCCCAACAAAAATTGGGGATCCAAAATTCCAAACTCTCCAAATTCGACTGTTTTTAAATGTATGTGGTACAGATCATCCTTTGGTATCTAGACTCGGGCTGTTCAAAACATATGACGGGGAATCGTTCAAAGCTCAAGAACTTTGTGGGAAAAGTTTCATCGGGGACAGGTCAGATTCGGACTTGATCATTGTGGTGCCTTTATGGGTTATGGAGATTACATGATTGGTGACAGTATGATTTCCATATTATACTATGTGGAAGGACTTGGTCACAATCTATTCTCTGTAGGGTAATTTTGTGATTCTGATCTTGAAGTGGCCTTCAGAAAACATTCGTGCTTTGTTCGTAATATGGATGGTGTGGACTTACTGAAAGGGTGTCGCAGCACAAATTTGTACACAATCTCTGTTGATGAAATGTTGAGGTCTTCTCCAATATGTTTTTGTCAATAAGCCTCCAAGAGCACAATCATGGTTGTGCATCAATCGGTTCAAATCAACTAAACTTTGGCACAATAAATGATCTTGCACGAAAAGATCTAGTTCGAGGTTTGCCAAGGTTGAAGTACGAGAAAGATCATCTGTGCTCAGCATGTCAACTTGGAAAAAGCAAGAAGTTCTCCCACAAACCAAAATCTAAAAACACCAATATGGAAGTTCTTCATACCCTTCATATGGATCTTTGTGGTCCAATGAGAGTGCAGAGTATTAATGGGAAGAAATATATCTTGGTCATCGTTGATGATTATTCAAGATTTACATGGGTTAAGTTTCTGAGTTCAAAAGATGAAACTCCAGAGTTTGTCATCAACTTTCTTAAGCAAATACAAGTTGGTCTTAACAAAACAGTCAGATACATCCGAACAGATAATGGCAAGGAATTTGTCAACCAAGTTATGTCTAAATACTATGAAGGAGTGGGCATATTTCATCAAAAGTCTGTTCCGGAGAACTTCCTCAACGAGATAAGACCGAGCGTTGTTGAAAAGACGAAATTAATACACTTGATGGAAGCACAGTACAATGTTGAATGTGTTCTCAATAGAGATATTGATGCTTCTGTGGGAAGAAGCTGTAGCTACTGCTGTGATTACACCCAGAAACCGATCCCTAATTATACTGTCACAACAAAAACGCCACCTATGAGTTGTGCGCAGATGATAAAGAAGCGCTGATCTCACATATTCTCGAGTGTTTTGGAGCTCTATTGCTACCCACAAATGGATAGCGAAGATTAGGTAAATTGTAAGCCAAAGCTGACATTGGGGTTTTTCAGTTGGTTATGCACAATAACTATCGTAGCATATGGAATATTTCCACCGAGCAGGAAAAGGGTTTTCGAAACTACAACAAAAGAACCTGTCGAATAATGGAAACAATTCATGTCACTTTCATGTGCATGCATTGACATGGCTCCTGTTACGCATCAGTTCAGGACCCGAGTCCTATCATGCTGACACTGGAACAAACTCAAGTCAGGCGCGACCCCATCGGCCAGTCCATGCAATACATACATTCCATAAACAGATAAAGGATCTAGAGGATTTTATTTCCAACGATGTCGATGAATACTTTGGAGCAATTACAGATAGTGAACCTGTAATACGGCTACTGTTGTTAACGCTCCAATTGTTATTCTAACAAATACATCTTGTTACTACAACGATTGCTCAAGATACCCCCTTCTACTAGTCCATTCACTGTCATCCTCACAAGTGCATCTCCAGTCTTTCCTAAGGTTGTTGCAGCTGGAACACAACTATCGAAGGAGCACCTCTATTAGACTCAAGTGACCTTCAGTCTATCAGTTAAGCCCTGTTGATGTGAGAAATCTCTGGTTCTGACATCAGTCAACATGAGGGGATGTTAGTTTAGTTGAACCCAACCAAGTGAGTCAACCACCGGATCATCTCAGAAAATGGACCAAGGATTACCCTCTGATTATATAGTTGTAATAATTCTCGTCCGGTATCCACCAGTAAAACAGTTAGCTTCGATGCTTTTGTGGTGCTGTTTCCATTACGTACTGTCAAAAGTCGCAAACCAAAGACTTCTCTAAATGGGCCGTGAATGAAGGATAGCTGGTTTGGAACGCTATGTAAGATGAATTTACGAATTTGATCGATTAAAAGTTTGGGAACTAGTACCAACGCCCAGATATGTAATGGTTATTGGTCTAAAAGTGGATTTTACACAAAAGGTCTAGCTTGTGAGTACGATGATTTTTGCAATACACAGCCAAGCGTGGTGTAGCTAAAGGGATATCGTCAAGAGGAGGGTATTGATTTTGGAAGGAATATTTGCAGCCTGTTGCTCGGATATAGCCATTAGAATATTCCATTGCCAATGCGGCAGCATAAAATGATATCTATCATGTTGGAGTCAAAAAGCTGCTTTTCTGAATGGTAATCTGCAAGAAGAAGTATTTGCCAGTCAACCAGAAGGCTTTGAGGACCCTGATTACCCTACTCACGTCTATCGTTTGAAGAAGGCTCTTTATGGGTTAAAGCAGGCTCCAAGGGCGTGGTATGACACACTATTAAAATTCTTTTTGGCCAACAATTTCTTCAAGGGTGTCGTGGATCCTACGTTATTCACACGCAAATCAGGCAAATATATCCTTTCTAGTAACAATATACGTCAGGCTTATAATCTTTTTTGCCTCAACTGATCATAATGCGTGTAACATATTTTCAAAAGAGATGAGCTCTAAATTTCAAATGTCGATGATGGGACAAATGACGTTTTTCTTAGGCTTACAATTCTATAAAAGGTCCCGGAGGCATCTTGCATCTAACCAAGCAATAAATATGCCCTCGAAAACTCTGAAAGATATATGGATGGATCTTTACTGGGTTACCCTGTCGGATTACACCTATGTGGATCGATTATAACTGGCGGGATCTTTCGGATTCCAGTTGCCAAAACTCGATTTAGTGGAATGTTGGCTCCACTTATGTACCTTTACTTCCTGTAGACCCGACACTTGGTATACGGTGTGTGCATGTGTGCTAGATTATCAGGATAAGCCTACCTAAAGCACCATGACGCAATCTAAGTTCATTCGGTACCTAAAAGGAACCATTAACATGGGTTTTGGTATCGAAGGACAATGCTACGTCAATAATTGCCTTATGATAGTGTGTTCCTGCGGGATGTTAGGATTCGAGATAGAAGTACGTTGGGTAGTGCTCTGTTTCTTAGAGATAGATATAGTTATTGGTCATCAAGACAGAAAGGAAGACCATGGCCATATCTAAAAACTGAGGCGGGATACATTGCAATATATGGAGTCTGTGCTCAAATCCTTTTGGATAAGAATTCAGCTTAATCTAGCTTTCTGTAAAAAGATTCCTTTGTACTGTAATAACAAAAGTGTTTCATTGCCTAAGCTGCAACCATGTCACAAGCACTCACAATCTAAGAACATCGCTACGACACATTTCATTCAGAGGCAAGTGGGAAAATGGAGTGGTTGTACTCTATTTCGTGGAAACAAACTATCAAACTGGCAGATATCTAACAAAAAGCTTTACCAAAGAGAGCGTTTCGAATTTTTACTCCCTGACTTGAGGATGAAGACGTATAAAAACCCTGAAACCCTCAAACGCCTTCAGAAGGTGAGGTCTGAGTAATTGAAGTATCCCCTTGTTTCCTTTGTTAACTTAAGTACTATAAGCATAGACTTGGTTATTTTTAAGTATTTGGAATTACAAAATTGTTTGCAATTACTTCAAATTGGAGCCCGGTTCTCATTTGATGGAAAGATTGTAGTCTGAAAGTCAAATGTTCTAAAACGGGTAATTAATTTTACTCAGGCATGGAATTACTTTACTATCCATGCATTTGGGATTAATGTACGTTTCAGTGCATTATTTCTTATTCGGAAGAGAAGTCTTCCTGTTTGATAAACCAATATTATTTCTAATTGATTCTTCAAACTTATTTGTGGTTAACCAACGCGGTGGTAAAAGTGTTGTTTTTATGAAATCATCAGTCAGTTTGACAAGTGTCAGCAATGACTACAGCGTCTTTCAAATAGAAACGGGTCATCGATTGTGGGGGAGAGTGTTGTTCAAATTTATGTCTGGGTCCGATTGGAAAGTGTAACGGGTCTTGGTGAGTACAAAAGAAGCTAAGGAACTAAATCTTCAGAGCTCTTACTGCATCAGTGGATGTTCCTTAGCGTGACAGAGTCAATGTTTAAATACATCATACACCTTCCACCACAAGACACCTCTAACTACATAATACCGATACAGGTCATCGAGATATTTGGTGAGGATAGTTAAGATCAGAAAATCTCGAATGCATTATTAGTGGAAAGATCAGAGATATTGGCTGACCAAATAATCAAGGAGTGAGAATGATTAAGATCAAAATCATCGGTATGGAAACCATCCATCTTGTACATTTTAAGTAGTATGGAATTGATGTTATGTGTCAGTGTATGAATCTATCATGAGTTTTTCATTTAACTCTTAAAAAAACAGGTTTTGCAGTTTAACGAAAAATCTTTACAAAAACTTCTTCTTATCTGGACACTAACACATACCCTCAACGATTTGAGGGGAGCAATCTTATATGTTCCATACACAGCTTGTATACCTAAAATATGATATACATCTAAGGTTCTTCAAGGTTGTATCTCCACCTATGTGCTAACATTTTTCTGTCGACCGAGCAATTGTTGAGGGGGGCTTTTCTGATAATGCAAAAAAACAATAGGGGTACTAATACACTGTTTGATAGGTTTATCAGAAAGTGACCTTGATTGAGTTTTTTAAACAGTGATTTTATGGAAGGTGAACTTTTATGTACCATAAAGAACTGACCATTGTATTTTACTTTTATCGATGTTATAAAGGATGGTAATGGTTAGGTACTCGTTCCTATGATCCTGCCAGAAACAGGGGATCGCGATACCTAGGGACATATCCACTTAGTTAGTACAGAGATCTTTAGGTATGAATTTAATAGGGATGATAAATGTAGAGAACATGGGAATAGTGTCGACTGAGTTGGAGCTTAGTACTGGAATATAGAAACCTATACAAGGTGCTAGTCATGAATGTCTTGGTAAGCACTGTGCGGGTATGAGGATTGAAAATGAATTGTACAAATAAAGGGTGTAAATGAAGAAGCCCTCCTTACAATTAAGGCAGAAAATCGGGTTCAATAAATATGCTGTTCAGAATCTACCATAGTCTGATTGCTCGACATATGGAAAATATCGAGTCGATATGGAAGCCACAGTGATGCATGCACACCCTTCCTAATCCATTCGAGTTTCTTAAAAAAAGACTTGTCTCATGGTGTCATGGAGACTAAACATGTAATCTACTCACTCACTCACTCCGAGTTAGTCGGTATTGAAAGGGTGGCAGTCAGCTCCAACCTCCGATCACTAAAATCAAAGCGCACTTTTGAGTCTAGAGCTAAGAGATCATCAATTAATCTCGTTAGGACATATTTCCAATTATCTTGTCTTTCACACACTGTGAAATCAAGGTATCTCTAGGAGTACTTCACGATTATACCTTGTGATATTGCCAGAACATCCGAGTGTATACAAATGTATTCACAATGAGATGGAAATCATGATGAGCCAACCATTAAAAAAAGATCTAGGGTAGGTGACTTGTGGCGATTCAACATGATACGAACTTGTGAAAACCAGAACAACAACGGTGCGTATTCTACATGAATCATATCTGTTCCAGTATACGATTTGACAATTGTATTTTGAACTGTGACAAAACAATCAAATCTCTCGATGTGTTACCAAATACTTTCATTTATCCACACATCTTTTGATTTTTTAACAATTCAAATTTTCTCTTTATTGCTAATGGTTTTATTACAGGAAACATTTAAAGATGGGAGATGGAAATACACCCTGTTCCAGTAGAAGTCATTTCATAACCTTAATGCTGAAGACAAGACTCTACATTTGTTATGCAAGTTATGTAGATCTCACTAAAGGTGTCAAAGCTTCCGCAATACTCTTGTTATCATATTTCATCACAAGTGCACAAGATGCATTAGATTACTAGAGATGAGAGATTATGTTTGGATGATGATCTCAAGAAAGATCATGAGTCAAATTCAAAAAACAAGTCAAGTGAACAAGCTCAATTGTTTATAAAGAGCACTACAAACAAAAGTACTAGATGTAAACATGAAGAATCAAAGATACAAGCTGTAGAGGCTTAGGTCTAGTAATTTTTCAAAGGAGTGACCTCCTTTAGGGAGATTGTTAGTATGAGTAAAAGGAGCGGTCACCGTTATATTTTATTGTTTTTATATAGTTCGTAGTTTAATAGTTAATCTGTATGTCTTCGGTTTTAAGCAGGGTTACTAATACTCGGTATTTTATAAAAATATTTATAAGCCTCTTCCAATTTTGGAAGAGGGCTAAGCTGTTTTCTAATCTATTTTAGATTTACTATACATTTTCTCTCTAGAAAATATCACTCTATGTGTTTCTCTCTCTAGAAACTAGCCCAATCACAAGAATCATCACCCGTGTTATGAATTAAACGATCCTACAGGGTGTTTGGTTCAAGACAGCACTAACTAGAGTTAGTGCTGTCAGAACCAATTGAACCTTTAATTTCACTTTCAATCTCATATTTAAGCTTATAAATGTAGGATTTACAAGCTTTAATAGATTTAATCAAGTTTTCATAAGTTTTTGTGTAAAATTATGGAAACTGAGGTTATAAGCTCAGTTTTCTTAAGATTTTTGTGTTATTTTGATCTTGCTGTTTTAAATGTTCATTTTGTGCTTAGTTTTGGTATTTATTAAAGGTAGAAATCAAGTTCTTAACATACATGTTTTAGTTTTGAGATTTTGCTTTAAAACTGTTCTATTGAATCAGCAGTGTTTTAAGATATAAAGTTCATCTTTCTAGCTTGGAATTTGCAGTAGGTTTAAAATAGGTTTTAGGATTTTAATTTTCAGCATAGGAGTGCTTATATACTATCAATTTAAAAAATAAATGTGCATTTAGTTTTTATGTTCTAGCTTTTTTAGTCATCTATATTAAGAGCTAAAATCTGCCTTTTGTCTTTTTCATTTTTAAAGTAAATTCAGCATGATCTAAGATAAGTATGTTTTCAAAGAACTTTTGTAAATATGGTAAGTGATTCTCAAAATTTGTTACCAAAGGTTGGATTTAGAAGCTTATTAGTGTTGTAGTATAGGCTTGCTTAAGCATTTACCTACAAGGATACAAGAGCTATCTAAAATAAGCTCAAGGTCCCTGACGGGCACTGTTTGGTAGTTGATTTAATAAAAGAGCTTAATTTAGTTATAGTTTTGCTTGATTATTTTTAGTTCTAATTTGTTCATGACCTATTGTTTTAGCAATTTATAGCTTATTGGTCTCTTACTTTAGCTTATTTAGCTTCTAGCTAATTAGTTTAAGAAAATAAATTAAAAAAATAAGTTGTTAAGTAGTTTCTGTTATTTAATAAGCTGTTTTTCAGCTTATTTAGGGCTTTTCATAAAACGTTCCTTTTATTAAAATTGCTTATTTTTAGGTGCTTAATAACTTTGCTTTTATAAGTTTTTTTTTTTTAAAAAGGGAAAGTGGAAATCGGGGGTGAGCAAGACTCGAACCCCTGACCTCAACACTTTCAACCCTTTTATAACACCACACCACACACTCACTACCACTGCGCCCTGGGGTCTTTTTCGTTATACATCTACACAATTTAATTCTTATACACGTTTTTCCATTTTAAGCTTATAAGTTGTTTAAGCTTATTTCGTGGCTTATTCGTTAAGCTGTGACATCAAGCTTATTTTTCCTAGGTTCTAATTAGTATAAGCTATTTTCTGTATTTTTTCTAGAATTTTTATAGATAGTTTAGTATTTTTAAACATTTATTTTCATTAAAAACTTTAAAAAATCAATAAAAAAGAAAAAAATATCAAAAAAAATATAATCGTTTTTAGAAATTTTATTGAATCGTAAAGTTTCTAGAAAATTCGTTTTCATCCTTCTTAAATATTGTATGATTCCATATATTTCATTTTGTCTCCGCCCGCCTTCCTCTCTCCACCTTTCCCCGCCACAAATTAGATTTTTAAAGAACGGTAAAACGATAACTGTGTATCACACTATTATCTGCTGTACGATGTCAAAAAGTTATTAAAGCTCAGTGTTCATCCAGATACCAGTCTTGTTCTTTCGCGATGTATCAGTAGAGAACGTGTTTCTTACGCAATCTAGAATTTGATAGATCTCTCGCATTAGATGTTCCATTTGTTAAATGATTGAAAGTGCTCCTATCTCGGTAGGTCTTCAATGTTGTTGTGTATCTATCATAGAGTTGGTTTTGTGTATATAGAGATCTGTATTTTAGGGTTCCCGTTTTGAGTTTTTAGTTAAAGTTTAATTTCCGTTATTGATTTCGCTTTTTAATTGTTCTCAATTCCCCCTGCACCTGATTCTTAACTCACTGTTGAAGTAGCCAAATCAACAACCAATGCTTGTTATCACACATTCAAATCTGGTCGACATCAAAAGTGCGCCCTTCATTTTCAAAATCGTTTGGGGGAGAAGACGGATAATACTCTCCCGGTTTATATACGTATTATATTATATATTTTTGAAGATTTTCCTTTTAACCTTTGTCCTCAAGGGTAAATTGGTAATTTTCCATCATATTATATATTTTATTATTACGTGTGTTGGTTTTATACCAATTAGGGCTACTTTCGTAATATTCTGTACGTAATTTTATTTTACGTAATATGTTATCTCTATTAGTTTTTTAAACTTCCATTGGATATGTTTTAAGCTTCACTTGGATATCTTCTTCCCATTGGATATCTTTTAATACTTTGAAAAAAGTCAGAGATTTCTATTAGATATGTTTTAATGTTTAAATTTATGTTTGAAAATGATATCTTGTAAATTTCGTTGGATATGTTTTGATGTTTAAATTTATGTTTGAAAAATTGTCATTGGATAATGATTGTTGGGATTTCAGATTTGATGATTACAAAAGAACAAAAGAATGAAACAAGAAGGACTAATTCAGCATTATGGGATTCTAGAAGACTTGAAGTCAAACAGTAGTTATCTTCTCATTTAATGCAGTCAAATAGCAATTAATGCTGATTGAAGATCTCATTCAATGCAGTCAAACAACGATTAATGCTGATTGAAGATTAATTACAACTTGAAGATTAATACTGATTTAGTTTCCTAATTATTTACGTCCAACACATATTAATGACATTGACTAAGTATTTAATATAATTGTTGACTGGAATTAGTTTTCTTTGTAAGTCTTGATCTCTCCCTATATAAAGAGATCATAGACATAGGTTTAGCAGATCCATTCATAGATAGAATAGCAGACTTCTCAATGAGAGTCTAGCAATAGCGTGTGTGTGTTCACGTTTAATAGTAGTAGTAGTTTAGTTTATTGTTAGTTGTGGTGTAGTCTCATTTTAATTTTAGATCAAATATAAGAAGGTTCAATGTTTAGTAGTAATAACCTTGTGAAATGGCTATTATTTTCATTATTATTCCGTGCGTGTTAAATGTTATTCGTAAAACAGTAATACCTAAGATATCTAGTGTGGACGAGTGATGTGCAACTCTCACACTGTTTCCAGATCGGGACTCTCGACACCCCCCCCCTCTTCGCCCACCTCCCCCCCAAAAATTCAAAGACCCCGCACACCGGTTTTTGGAGATCTATATTTAGTAAAGATACCACGTGACGCATAGCGCGCCGATCTCTCTAACAAAGAGAAAGATATGTGATAGTGACTTCAAGGATCTCAATCCAACTTTGATATTTATGCTTACAATAGATCGATTCAAGTGATAATTTAGATGAGTTTTTCCAAGCAAACCTTAATTTAGAAAATGAAGAAGTGATGACGTGACTCTGAACCTGTACTGCAGACTTGGTCTACTCAGGTTAGATGGCTAATATGGACCCACCCCCCCCTCCCCTCCCGCAACCGCATAAGCAGCCCGCTCCAACAACCAATCATGACCGAAGCCGGCTTGTTGCGCCTGTGGTGGATTGTTTATGCAAAAGACTGAAGCAGGTATATTCTTTAAATATAAATTAGGGTTTATATAAACCTTAATTCTATGAAGATGACGAAAAGGAGAAGTCTTGGATCTGTAATTTTCAATAATCATGTATACTGCTTGGTTAAATGGATAGTACAGTTGCGTTCAAAGGTTTAAGGAGTGGTTTACTTTGTATCGCTCATACATATGTTTGTCTTGCTGCTCGGGCTGCTTGTTATTCTTGTTGCTACTGTCAAAAGGGAATGATTATGTTGCTGCCTTGATGATGTTCACACTGTCAATGAAGGTACTTTTAGTACTGCTCATGTTCATGAGTTAGTACCGCTCCCACATTCACTTAGTACCGCTAGTTGTAAACATCATGGTTTGTACTGGTTATGATCGAGATTAGTACTCCTGGTTAAAAAGATTACTAATGCTCGTATGGTATTGGCTATGGGATGATGATGGTTCTGGTTTGGATCATGATTTGGTGCTGTCAAGATCGTTACTACAAAGAAGGTTAGAGCTGTCATGGTTTAATATTGTTTGTCTCGAATGTTAGTACTGTCAATAAAATGTAAATTAGAGACAGGTTTAGAACAGCTTAGCGACAGTAAAAGGGTCACTAAACACTATGGGAGGAAGGAGTAATTGATTTAGTGACAGTTTGGTAACGGATCACTGACATATTTATGACAGTTTTGGGACAGAAAATGTGTTGCTAAATGGCAGTTTGGTTAATACCGCTCGCGTTGCTCAGTTTGTACCGTTTGGTTTGTCCGATATAGATAGTTTGTAACCGCTTTGTTTGGCAGGATATCGGATGACACCACATTTTTTGGGAACATCAGAACGCGTTTGGATCTTCGGTCAATGATTAAAATAATGGCTAATTTTTTGGGGATTATTATGAAGAAAATTGGTTATTGCTTATTTGATGTTGTAGTTGATTTTCACAGGTTTGTGTTCTTATCATATCTCAAATGGCTGACAACATTTTGAGGTAACTTGTTTGTGCTTAATTGTTGTGACGAAGACTTGATGAATCTAGCAAAGGTGTACGATTCTACATTATGATTGCTCTACTTATGTACATTTGCTATCACTTTAGGAGTTACGTTATTTGTGCTCAGTGTTTGCTCATATAGTGAGGATTTTGTCAAGAGGTTGTGGTCAACTTATACGTTTTCTAGTTTTGTATGAGTTCGACGTTCATGGGAATAGTGCAAGATACAACTCATAACGACAAAAAGTTTGGGAAATTTCTACTTCTTCAAACTATGGGTAATACTTTATTTTTCTTCATCAATAAATACACTGGAGCCATACTGAGTTCGAGATTCAGTGATGGTTAGCATACGTTCAGGGGAGCTTATTGCTTATTGTTAACATGTTTAACCATCTACATGTACCACTTAAGGGGAAGTGTTCACAAGTTGCTTATCAATAAAAGACCCCTATTAGATGATTACAAAAATGGGAAGAATATTATATGGTTTGCAGCTTATTTATGAGTGGTGACATGTTCAAGAAGATTTTTTCATTCATGAAGATTATTTTGTAATATCAAATAGGGGAAGATTGTTGGGATTTCAGATTTGATGATTACAAAAGAACAAAAGAATGAAACAAGAAGGACTAATTCAGCATTATGGGATTCTAGAAGACTTGAAGTCAAACAGTAGTTATCTTCTCATTTAATGCAGTCAAATAGCAATTAATGCTGATTGAAGATCTCATTCAATGTAGTCAAACAACGATTAATGCTGATTGAAGATTAATTACAACTTGAAGATTAATGCTGATTTAGTTTCCTAATTATTTAGTCAACCATATTAAATACATTGACTAAGTATTTAATATAATTGTTGACTGGAATTAGTTTTCTTTGTAAGTCTTGATCTCTCCCTATATAAAGAGATCATAGACATAGGTTTAGCAGATCCATTCATAGATAGAATAGCAGACTTCTCAATGAGAGTCTAGCAAAAGCGTGTGTGTGTACACGTTTAGTAGTAGTAGTAGTTAGTTTATTAGTTAGTTGGTGTAGTCTCATTTATTCTGATCAAATATAATGAAGGCTTCAATGTTTAGTAGTAAAACCTTGTTGAATAGCATTATTGTTCTTATTATTCCGCTGCGTGTTAATGTTATTCGTAAAACTAATCCTAGATGGGCTAAACGATTATCTACCATGTTCTTCAGTGGATGTTCCTGCACATGACAGGTAACAAGGATCAACTAGAGGATTTTGAAGAATTCAATGGGGGGTCTGTTACCTTTGGAGGTAGCAAAGGCTACATATCTGGTAAAGGAAAAATAAGAGTTGGTAATTTAGATTTTGATAGTGTGTCTTTTGCAAAAGAATTAGGGCATTTTAACCTTTTCTTAATATCACAAATATGTGATAAGCAGCACAAGGTTCTTTTTACTGAAATTGAATGTCTTGTTGTGTCTTCTGACTTTAAGATGCCTGATGAAAATCAGATACTTTTAAAGGTCCTAGGACACCACAAATATGTAATGTTTTGACCATGAAGACACCCTACTCCTGCCAAAGGTTTTGCCTGTTTGGATTGCTTAAAGCTACACTGATGGAATCTAAATTTTTGGCATAGAAGGCTAGGTCATAGCATTTTTTAAAACTAAACAATACTTGTGAAGGGTAACCTTGTCAGAGTCACCTTCCAAGGTTTCAAAAATGACCAACACATGTGTTGCCTGCCATAAAGGCAAACAAACACAGGGCCTCCTGCAAGGCCCAAGTTAGAGTGATAATCACTGAGCCATACACACCTAGCATATGGATTCTTTTTGGTCCTACTTCTGCTGAAAAGTATTGATCATGCAGTTATTGCTTGTAATTACTGTTTATCTTGTACCAGATTTTAGTTGGGTATTCTTTTTGCCTATAGGATGAAATAGTGGCATTCTTCGACTTTATTAGGCAGATTGAAACCAGCTTGTCAGGGGTTTAAATTAATTAGATAGATATTGGCACTGCAATTTAAGAATAGAGATATGCTTGAATTTTGTGGAAACAAGGGAATAAAACAAGAGTATAGCAATGCCAGAACTCCACAACAAAATGGAGTTGCGAAAGATGAAAAGCACCCTAATTGAGTTGCTTGAACTATGATAGCAAATTCTCTCTTACCAAACACTTTTTGGGCTAGTAGAAAGTTAGTATCTGCTTGCTATTTTTTTAATGGGTAAGAGTGACCAAACTCAAAAATCAAAACTCAATATGAGCTTTTTGTCTTGGCTCAATCCCAATTATTAGCTACATGAGCACCTTTTGGGTGTCATGATACCTTATAGAATACTCTTAGTGTGCTTGCAAGTTTGACTGGAAATTCATGATGAAGGATTCTTAGTTGTTACTCACTAAATAGCAAAGCCTATAGGGTTTATAATTTAGTAACCAAAAGAGTAGAAGTAAATCTGCATGTTAATTTTCTTGAAGATAAACCCAATGTCAAAGGAGTAGGATAATATAATGGATGTTTGATTTTGACTATCTACTTGATTCTATGAAATATATTCAAGTATCTTTTGGAGAATCAAGCTAACCACATGCAGGTACTTCAGAGAAAACTAACAATGCATGTACTTCATAACTCCAAAGTCTAATGCTTTTGAGGAAAAAGATGAGGATGTAGAGCTTATTGTTGTACCTTTAGCTGTAACGATCTGAAAGAATAGTTGGACTCAAGGACACATCTTCACAAAGTGCAAAGAAAGAGAGATCTTGAAGACCTTAGCAAAAGGAGAAGGTTTTCTCAACTGTACCTTGAAGATAATCCTAAGATTCAAAGGCTTTTAGAAGAGAGTCTGGAACAAATTGGCCCTAAAAACAATTAGGGACAGTCCCTGAAAACAACTCTACTAGTACTCCTTCAGTTAATACTGGTAGTCAAAAGTTAATCCTGGTAGGCTTGATCATGGATGATTCATCTATGCCAGAGCTCGAAAATCTTTCACAAGTATGAAGACAGGAATTTTTGGCTGACGGCCTCTTATGATGGGATGGTGTGATAACGACTTCAACGTTATTCCTACAGAAATGAAGTCAGTCCTACTCCTACATTATGATTCATAATATTCACCCAAAAGTCAATACTTGGTGATCCTAAGTCAAGCTGTGAAACTAGATGCAAAGTGCAGGACAACATTAGGAGCTCATGCTCTTCTCAGTCATATGCAAAAAGCAGCAAAGAATCAATAACAAAGATCAACGCATTGTTTGTTTGCTGTTGTTCTATCTCAGGATAGGAACCTAAAAGATTGCTGAAGCTCTCTACATGATAAAGTTGGGTTCAAGCCATGCGAAGAAAATGTTACAGTTCAAAGCCACAACAAGTATTGGGTTTGCTGTGGATCGCTACCTCATGGAATGAAGAGTGATTGGTACAAAGTGGTCTACTTGAAATAAAGAGATGAAAAGAGGCTGTGGGCTTGTGAGGGAACTAGCAAGATTTGGTGGCCCAAGGTATACACAAGAAGAAAGGTATTGATATGATGAGGTTTTTTGCCCTCAGGATGTGGCAAGAATAGAAAGCTATCAGGTTATTTGATAGCCTTTGCCTCAATTTATGGGGTTCAATAGTATTCCAAAGAGGACTGTAAAAAAGTGCTTTTCTATATTGGCACTATGATGAAGGGTTTATGCACACAACCTCTTGGTTTTGTTGATCCTGATCATCCTAATAAGGTTTATAGGTGGTCAAGCTTTATATGGGACTGCATCAAGCTCATAGAGTTGGTATGCAACTTTATCATCCATTTCCTAGAGAATCATGGCTACAAGTAGGGGCACATGACAAAGGACTTTATTCATAAAAGGACAAAAAGGATATCATGCTGTTCAAGTGTATCATTGATGTTATCATTTTTTGGTTCTACTAACAAGTTTGGTGTGATGAGTTTGAAGCCTTGATGAAAAGCAGATTTCAGATGAGTTCCATAGGTGAACTCACATTTTTCCTAGGTCTACAAGTCAAACAGAACAAGGGAGGAATCTTCATATCTCAGGACAAGTATGTAGCTGAGATACTTAAGAAATTTAATCTTGTAAATGTGAAAGCTTCAATAACTCCCATGGAGACCAAGGTGCCTCTGATAAAGGATGAGGAAGCTATTGATGTAGATGTACACTTGTACAGATCCATGATAGGTTCCCTCATGTATTTAACTGCCTCTAGACCTAATATAATGTATGCAGTATGTGTTTGTTCACGTTTTCAGGTCACTCTAAAGATTTCACATCTCAATGCTATAAAGAGAATCTTTAAGTATCTTAGGGCAAACAAAACTTGGGGTTAATATGGTATCTAGGGAAGCACCCTTTGACTTAGAAAGCATTCTTTGATCGTGATTATGGTGGGTCCAAACCTTGACAGAAATCCCACAACAGGGTGGTTGTCAAATTTCTTGGACAAAGACTTATTCTCATGGCAATGTAAGAAAACAGACAATAGTGGCTACTTCAACATGAAGCTGAATATGTAGCTGTTTTAAAATAATGCTGCTAAAATTCGATGTGGGACAAATATTGTGGGTTCAAAATATCCAATTAATGACTATGGTTTCAATTTCATGAATACCAAAATCCACATTGACAACGAAAGCACAATCTGCATTGTGAAAAATCCAGTATATCATTCCAAGACAAAGCACATCGAGATACGTCACCACTTTATAAGAGATTGTTATGAGAAGAAGCTCATTAGTGTGGAGAAAATTCACACAGACCTAAATGTAGCTGACCTATTGACTAAACCTTTTGATGGACCACGGTTTAATTACTTGGTGGTTAGCATTGGTATGATAAACCCATAGCTACATTTAAGGGGAGGCTTAGTTGTATAGTTTGTTTAATTCTGGTAGCTAAGTAGTCATTAATACTGTTAGTTAGTTCATATTACTACTGGTAGTTAAGCAGTATTAATACGGGTAGATTATTTTCATTAATTCTGTCTATACACTCTTGCAACATGGTTTTCTTTGTTTCAAACTAATTTGTTTTTGTAGGCATAGCATGGATGTGCAGATGAAAGGCAGGTGTGATAAGGTTTTAGCTTTTGTACATCTTCAGTACATA
>BQNB010000287.1:15142-45142 GCA_026074375.1 Tanacetum coccineum | reverse complement strand
TGTTCTGAAAAACAAAGCTTGGTTAGTAGAAAAGGGATATCGTCAAGAGAAGGGTATTGATTTTGAAGAATAATTTGCACCTGTTGCACGGATAGAAGCCATCAAAATATTCATTGCCAATGTAGCCAGCAAAAATATGATCATCTATCAGATGGATGTCAAAACTGCTTTTCTGAATGGTAATCTGCAAGAAGAAGTATTTGTCAGTCAACCAGAAGGCTTTGAGGACCCTGATTACCCTACTCACGTCTATCGTTTAAAGAAGGCTCTTTATAGGTTAAAGCAAGCTCTAAGGGCGTGGTATGACACACTATCAAAGTTCCTTTTGGCCAACAATTTCTTCAAGGGTGTCGTGGATCCTACATTATTCACACGCAAATCAAGCAAACATATCCTTCTCGTTCAAATATACGTAGATGATATCATTTTTGCCTCAACTGATCATAATGCGTGTAACATATTTTCAAAAGAGAGGAGCTCTAAATTTCAAATGTCGATGATGGGACAAATGACATTTTTCTTAGGCTTACAAATTTATCAAAGTCCCGGAGGCATCTTCATTAACCAAGCAAAATATGCCTTCGAAACCTTAAAAAAATATGGAATGGATCTTACAGACCCTGTCGATACACCTATGGTGGATCGATTAAAACTGGACGAGGATCTAATTAACACCCCCAAAATGGGTCGCAGCGGAATAAGGATCCGGGGCATGTTACTTCAAGATCAACAGCACAAGATATATATAAGAACGACACAAAAGTCGTTTAGATTGATACATTGGATTTAAATAAAAGTCATATTACAAAAGCTTATAGCTTTACTTGTTCTTTATTTAATATTTACAAAAGACCACTAACACATTCCCTCAACGATTGAGGGGGGTTTGAAATTTTTGATAAGGGGAGAAAATGTGATTAAAATATGTAATGTGATCATATTACTCAAGTGTATTCTCCACCATCATGTGCTAAACAGTTTCGAATACCGATGCACATGTTGAGGGGGAGCTTTTCTGAAATGCAAAAACAATCGGGTACTAAACACTTTGATAGTTATATCATAAGTACCTGATTGAGTTTTTCAACAGTGATTTTATGGCAAGGTGAACTGTACCAAAAGACTGACCATGTATTTACTTTTATCGAAGTTATAAGGATGGTAAGGTTAGGTACTCGTTCCTATGATCCTGCCAGAACCGGAGGGATCTACCCAGGGACAATCCACTAGTTAGTACAGAAGTCCTTAGGTATGATTAAAAGGAGTAAATGTGAGAACAAGGGAATAGTGCCGACTGAGATGGAGCTAGTACTGGAATATACCCAACAAGGTGCTAGTCATGAAGTCTCGGTAAGCACTGAAGGGGTTGAGGAATGAAAAAGAATTGTACAGATAAAGGGTGTAAAGAAAGAAGCCCTCCATACACTTAAGGCAGAAACCGGGTCAATACATATGCTGTCAGAATCACAAGTTGATTGCTGACATTGAAAACGACATCATGGACCCAGTGATGCAATGCACAACCCTTCCCAGCCATTCGAGTTTCTTTTAAAAGAGACTTGTCTCATGTGTCACGGAGACTAAACATGTAATCTACTCACTCACTCACTCCGAGTTAGTCGGTATTGAAAGGGTGGCAGTCAGCTCCAGCCTCCGATCACTAAAATCAAAGCGCACTTTCGAGTCTAGAGCCAAGAGATCATCAATTAATCTCGTTAGGACACATTTCCAATTATCTTGTCTTTCACACACTGTGAAATCAAGGTTATCTTAGGAGTCCTACGCATTATCCTTGTGATATTGCCAGAACATCCGAGTGATACAAATGTATTCACAATGAAGATGGAAATCCTGCTAGAGCCAACATCAAACAAGCTCTAGGTAGGTGACTTGTGCGATTCTACAAGAATCGAACTTGTGAAAACTAGAAAACAACAACGGTGCGATTCTACATGAATCAAACTTGTTCCAGTATACGAATTGACGGTTATTGAACATGTGACAAACAATCAAAAACTCTCGATGTGTTACAAAAACTTTCATTATTATCACATCTATTGATTTTTCAAATCAATTTTCTCTTTATTGCTAACTGTTTTATTACAGGAACATTTAAAGATGGAGATGGAAATACCCTGTACCAGCAGAGTCAAGTTCATAACCTAATGCTAAGACAAGACCTACATTTGTTATGAAGTTATGTAAGATCTCATAAAGGTGTCAAAGCTTCCGCAAACTCTGTTATCATATTCTTCTTCACAAGTGCACAAGATGGCAATAGATTACTAGATGATGAGAGATTATGTTTGGATGATGATCTCAAGAAAGCTCATGATCAAAATCAAAACAAGTAAAAGTGAACAAGCTCAATTGTTATCTAAAGATCACTACAACAAAGTACTAGATGTAACATGAAGAATCAAAAGACTGCAAGCTGTAAGAGCTTAAGTCTAGTGTTTTCAAGGGTGACCTCCCTTAGGGGGAGATTGTTAGATATGAGTAAAAGACTCGGTCACCCCGTATATTTATTGTTTATAATACTTCGTAGTTTAATAGTTAATCGTATGTCTTTCGGTTTTAAGCCGGGTACTAATACTCGATATTTTGTAAAAATTATATAAGCCTCTTCCAACTTTGGAGGAGGCAAGCTAGTCATAATCTATTTTACATTTACACATACATTTCTCTCTCTAGAAATATCACTCTATGTGTTTCTCTCTCTAGAAACTAGCCCAATCACAAGAATCATCACCTGTGTTATGAATTAAACGATCCTACACTATACTATCACACGTCGCAATTTATATTCACAAGTCCATGTGATTTATATTTAAAGAAAATATAAACATTATTTGTATGTCACTAAGTGTATATATTTTCTCATCGTGTTTATTTATTTATATCGTTGTCGTTAAATAATTTTATATATCACGGTTCGCTCAACTCGTTTAAGTTTCTTATCAGAAGAATATATTTTAATCCCTTGACTTTCCAAATAATAATATATATAATATATATAACTTTTATATTTTATATTCTTTTATTCTCATAACTTTACATATTTAGACCCGAATAGACTTTAAAAAAATATTTTTAGCGTTAAATACGTTTTTATAAACCGTGTTAAATTTATTTACTCTTTTAAAACTCGGCTTCGTGGTTACAAATTTTAAGTCATAAGAAAATGTTATTTAGACTTCTCCGCTTGACGAACTAATCATTTGCTCGTTAAAGGATTTTCCAATCCATTTGGATTCGGTTGGAACGTTTCGAGGACCCGAACAACATGCGTGTTTCTTATATTTCTTTGTGTTCAAACTCTTATAAAAATGGATTTTGCATGCATGTTTTTAGGAAAATATCTTATGAAATGTTTCTATAAAATACTCAACCCATGTGGCCTACAACTTGTTTTCTTTCCTTTCCCCTTTTTCTGTTTTCTGTCGTCCGACAGTGGGTTGTACCCACTTGTCTTGTGTTTTCTTCTTCACCATGTAACCTCTCATGTGTATATATATATGTCACGTGTTCCACTTCTTCCTTTTTCCCTTTTGCTGCCCAACCGACGCAACAACAGTGGGTTATAATACTCACTGTTTCGGTTTCTTCTCACTTTCTACGCATCCTTAAGTATTACTAGTTGGGTCTTCATAATAATCCCGCGTGGGTCTAGATTATAGGTTAGTCACGAGATTGGTGAAGGTCGAGGCACAAGGACGAATTTCATGCACTTAAGCAGACGCAACTGTGGCTGTTGTGGCCACGTTTCCTTACAACTTTGCTTTTATAAGTTTTTATAAAATAAAAAAAAGGGGAAAGTGGAAATCGGGGGTGAGCAAGACTCGAACCCCTGACCTCAACACTTTCAACCCTTTTATAACACCACACCACACACTCACTACCACTGCGCCCTGGGGTCTTTTTCGTTATAGATCTACACAATTTAATTCTTATACACGGTTTTCCATTTTAAGCTTATAAGTTGTTTAAGCTTATTTCGTGGCTTATTCGTTAAGCTGTGACATCAAGCTTACTTTTCCTAGGTTCTATTTAGTATAAGCTATTTTTTGTATTTTTTCTAGAATTTTTATAGATAGTTTAGTATTTTTAAACATTTATTTTCATTAAAGACTTTAAAAAATCATAAAAAAAGAAAAATAATCAAAAAAATATAAATCTTTTTTAGAAAATTTTCTTTTATCGTAAAGTTTCTAGGAAAATTAGTTTTGTTTTCGTAGGGTTTAATTTGCAAAATTTCGATTTTTAAAGAACGGGATTTATTCCCGTTCTTATTTTTCGCGTTTTAAAGCTCATTTCAAATCCGTTTTTGTTCTAGTTTTCTTTAAACTCACTTTTTAGTCAATTAGAGTCCATTTAAAGAGAAAATTTTATTTTAGGTTTAATTTTGAAAAATTAGGTTTTTTAATTGCTATTTAGGGTTTCTGTTTTGCGTTTTTAGTTAAAGTTTAATTTCCCGTTATTTGATTTCGTGTTTAATTGTTATAATTTGCTTATTTTAATTTGTAGAAGTAGATAATCAAACCAATCTTTGTTTTTAATTTAAATAATTGTCCGAACATCAAACGTGGTTTTAATTTCACAAATCGTTGGGGGATAACGACCCGGGAATCATACTTCCCGGTTAATATACGTATTATATTATATATTTTTAAATATTTTCCTTTTTACCTTTGTCCTCAAGGGTAAATTGGTAATTTTCCATCATATTATATATTTTATTATTACGTGTGTTGGTTTTATACCAATCAGGGCTACTTTCGTAATATTCTGTACGTAATTTTATTTTACGTAATATGTTATCTCTATTAGTTTTTTAAACTTCCATTGGATATGTTTTAAGCTTCACTTGGATATCTTCTTCCCATTGGATATCTTTTAATACTTTGAAAAAAGTCAGTGATTTCTATTAGATATGTTTTAATGTTTAAATTTATGTTTGAAAATGATATCTTGTAAATTTCGTTGGATATGTTTTAATGTTTAAATTTATGTTTGAAAAATTGTCATTGGATAATGATTAATGTTTAAATTTGTTGGATATGTTTTAATGTTTAAATTTATGTTTGAAAAATTATCATTGGATAATGATTCATTTTTAAATTTTTAGAATTTGCATGTCATGTCATCGATGAGCCATCATTGACTGGGCGATGAGGTGGTAATGATGTGTCATGGTCTCCTTTATTATATAGTGTATATATATATATGAATAAAATAAATAAAATAAATATAATATATATATATAATATATATATATATATATTATATATATATATATATAGTGAAGTGTTATATTAAGAACTCATTTTATATGCAGAACTTTACAAAACTCTTAAAATGAATCTGAGTCATTGAATAGGTTGATCAAAGGGTTGAGATTAAAAGTGTCAAAATCTCAATTACACAAAAGATGAGGTGTTATTTTGAAATTAAGTAAATGGCTAAAAGGGTATTAATGGAATTTTGCTTAAGTTTTCCAAATAACTGTCCTACATCACTCCTCACTTTAATCAGATCCGGAACAAAATTAGTTCTCTCCTAAAAAAACCCTAGCCACTTTCTCTTTGAGTTTCATACGACACCAACACAACAACTGTCATGATCGCGAATCGCTATGGAGAATCGGGTATTCATAATTCGAGTCTTATACAAAGAATTGAAAGGTAAATGTTTTTCACAACCACCATAAGTCGTTGGTCCAGTGATCATCATCGAAGGTTTGATTTGTTTACTATGCCTTCTATTTTAATTTATTTTATAAAGATTTGATTTTTGTTTCCATTTTGTCTAATAAATAATCTTTTATAAAGATTTTATTTTCATACGTAAGGTAACTTTGACATCTTTTTAAACAAGATGAACAATTGCTGGTCTTTTGAAAGTAAAATACCACCTTGTGTTTTCTTAGTTAATGTGAATAAAAACGTGGTTTGCTATTTTGTTATATAAATTTTAGAGCTCGAATATTGGATTATGTGAAACGCGATGTATGTATGTGGATCTAAGAAAAAAACTAAGAAAAGTATTTTTCGATTGGATCTAATTCATTTTTTCATTGTTATGATACTTTCCTTATGCATTAATTGTTTTTGGATCGTAGTTGATTATTGCTTTTTATTCTCTACAAAATCACGTTGACATGCTTAATTTACTTGAACATAAGAGTTATTACTCATGTCATACATACAATCACACTTGAAAATTTGAGTAGCTTGTGCACTGCTAGTGTAGTGAGTAAAAATGACAGGTCAGAAGTTATATAAAGTGATTGGGATTTAATTTTTTGTTTCGAGACAGATTTTGTGTTTTTTGTGCTTTAGTTATAAAGTTTATGTGGTCATTGCAGATATGCATATTTTTTGAAGGCGTGCGTATATGTTTTAATGAATTTGACGAGAGCGTGCACATATGTTTTTTGAAGGGTACTCGTATGTTCTAATAAATTTGATGAGAAAGTGAAGCGTGCATGAATATTCGTGGAAGAGTACACATATGTTCTTGGAAGAGTACATATGTGTTTTTGGAAGGGTACTCGTATGTTCTAATAAATTTGATTAGAAAGTGAAGCGTGCACGTATGTTCGTGGAAGAGTACACATATGTTCTTGGAAGAGTGCATATGTGTTTTTGAAAAGATACTCGTATGTTCTAATAAATTTGATGAGAAAGTGAAGCGTGTACGTATGTTCGTGGAAGAGTGCACATATGTTTTTTGAATGACGTGTATATTTTTAACAAGATACATTTATATTTGAATTGCATTTCATTTTGTATCAAATTTTGTGTATATTATTTATGTTTTGGTTTGTTATAAATTTAAAGGTTACATGTACATGGTTATGTTTTTTGTTATAAGTTTAAAAGATTAAAGAATGAACATCAAAAAAATATGTGCAATTAACATTTTTTAGTAGAACAAGTGATGACTACACAATTGTACGTAAGAAACATATGTAAAACTAAAATATAAAAAAAACATATATGCATTTTTTTTTGAAAACATGTATGTTAAAAGACAAATATAAAATAAAAAAATTAATTTCAAATATTAAATTATTTAAAAACGTTTTTTAATTAAAAAATTCAAAAAAATGAAATTGTGTTTTACTATTATAGACTTTTGAATTAAATAAAAAAAATTAATAATACTAAATTTTTATTGGTTTTAAAAAATGTGCACTGACTAAAAAATATAAAAGAAGAAAAAAAGTATTATTTTTTCATTTCTAAATTTTAGAAATTAATAAAAAACGTTTTTAATTAAAAAAAAGTCAAAAAGAAAGTAAAAACTGCATTTACGGATATACCCTTTTAATTAAATAAAAATCTTTAACTTTTATTAAATTGTGATTGGCTTAGAAGAGTTCTGTAAAGTTCTGCACATAAAATGAGTTCTCAATATAACGCGCCCCTAAGATTATCTATATAACTATATATATATATATATATATATATATATATATATATATATATAATGCTTTTATAATAAAAAAAAAGGTAAGATGGATTGTGGAAGTGACATGTGTCACCTTGCCACATCACATTGCCTTATCACCATGACACATCATCTCCTTTCAAAAAAAAATTGGAAAAAAATTTCGAAATTGTTTTTTCTCGAAAAAAAAAAATTTGAAAATTTTTTTTCCAAAATTTTTTTTTCCGAATTTTTTTTTGCAAAATTCTTTTTCGATTTTTTTTTTCAAAACCTTTTTTCCGAAAAAGAAATTATACCAAAAAAATTATAGTGCATCACAATTATATTTTTTGGTGCATCATGTTTATAAGTTAATGCATCACAGTTATAATTTACTGTATTATTCGAATGGAATGTTGCAGCGCATCACACTTTAAAGTTCAGTGCATCATGTTTATAAATTACTGCATCACGGTTATAAGTATGGTGCACCAAGGTTATAAGTTACTGCATCATTGTTGATGCGCAAGACTTATAGCTATGATGCATAAGCTTATAATGCATCACTGTTATAAGTTTGGTGCATCAAAGTTTTAACTTACCGCATCATAGTTATCCTTTTGTAGAATCAATATTTTAACTTACAACATCATTGTTATATGTTTAGTGAATCATTGTTACTGCATCATAGTTAACTATGATTCTTGTATTTATACAAGCAATGCACCTTTTTATATCATTAGTGCATCACATGCATTTTTTGTGCATTATAGTTATAATTTATCGCATCGTAGTTATATGTTTGGTATAAGGTTGGTGCATCAAAGTTTTAACGTACTGCATTATAGTTATTCGTTTGGGGAATATAGTTTCATTGTTATAAGCAACTGAATCATAATTTTAAATTACGTGCATCATAGCAATTATTGTACTTGCTCATAGTTAATAGATTCTTTTTATCTATACATTAATGCACCTTTTTATTTATAGTGCTTCATAATGTACTTTTGGTGCATTATGGTTAGTTTATCGCATCGTAGTTATATGTGTGGTGAATCATGGTTATAAGAATTGCATCATAGTTAAACGTGTAGTGAATCAATTATGATGTAGTAACTTATCACATCATATTGCCTTATCACCAGCACACATCATCATCTCCTTTAAAAAAAACTTGGAAAATTAATTTGGAAAAAAATTTCCAAAAAAAAATTTCGAAGATTTTTTTCAAAAAAACTCTAGTGATCATGTTATAAGTTAATGCATCACAGTTTATAATTTATTGCATCTTAATTCATTCATCAAAAACATGTAGTGCATCACAGATTTGTATTTAGGGCATCTATGTTTATAGTTAATGCATCACAGTTATATTTATGATGAACAAGTTTACTGCGATGTGGAATTTTAACTATAATGCCCAAATTTGCATGTGATGCACTAATTAAATTATTTTATTGTTCGAATCTTGTGTGAATCATGTTATAGTATTTGCTTCATAAGTTAAACGTGTAAGTGAATCAATTATGATGTAGTAACTTATAACCACGATGCACCAAAACTTATAATTATGATGCACTAGAACATTTTTTGGAGAAAAAAAATTTCAAGGAAAAAATATTCGAAAAATAAAATATTTAATTAGTGCATCACATGCAAATTTTGGGCATTATACTTATAATTACCACATCGTAGTTATAACTTTGGTGCATCATAAATTATAACTGTGATGCATTAACTATAAAACATGATGCACCTAAAAATAACTTGATGCACTAGAATTTTTGATGATTGGAATTATGATGCAATAAATTATAACTGTGATTGCCATTAATTATAAAACATGTTGACACTGAGTTTTTTTGGATATAAATTTTTTTTTGAAAAAAATTGTTTTGGAAAAAAAATCTCGAATTTTTTTTTTTCAAAAAATTTTTTTTTGGAAATTTTTTTCCAAATTAATTTTCCAAGTTTTTTTAAAAGAGATGATGATGTGTGCTGGTGATAAGGCAATATGATGTGGCAAGACACATATCACCTCCATAATCTATCTTATCTTTTTTATTATAAAAACTTTTTTATTTTACCCCAACTACATATATATATATATATATATGTATATATGTGTGTATATATATATATATATATATATATATATATATATATATATATATATATATATATATAATTCGTTTTTGGTTTAGATTGTTAAAATTATATCAAAACTGAAAATCGCAAATTTGATTCAGTTAAGTTTGGTTTTAGGTTCGATTGCAAATTCGTTTTTGTTTTTTGAGGTATGCTACATCCACAAATGTTTTATAAATGTTTTTTTCACAAAAGGATTTGACATGCATTGATAGAATGATAGAAAATTAAAAGGAAAAGAAAGAAATGAATAAGATGATGTGATTGGTGACAAGTCATTTTGTAAAAGTTTATTTGTAAAAATTTTAAGAATGTAGTATCTTCCTTGTTTGTTTGGTACCTTGTAGTTTTGACGATTACAATCTTCGGTTC
Source organism: Tanacetum coccineum (assembly GCA_026074375.1). NCBI lineage: Eukaryota > Viridiplantae > Streptophyta > Magnoliopsida > Asterales > Asteraceae > Tanacetum > Tanacetum coccineum. The sequence continues at coordinate 35,188 of BQNB010000287.1, read as the reverse complement.
GGTTTAAGTTAAAATAACCGATTTTTTACGGGCCTAAACGAAATTGGGCACTTTGACAACTTGAGTGGGCTTCACAAGTTAAAATAAGTATTTTGCAAAAAGGGCAAAAACATAATTTCACTCACCGCCTAACCCAGAACCTATCCAATAATATTAACTTGGTATTCATCATTTCCAGAAAGAAAAAACCCATTCAACACCAAAATTAGGGTTTTACATTTTCATCACCAGCAGCACCCACAAAAATGAACACTCTGTTTTTACTAAGAGCATCTTCAAAAAGACTAACAAATCTTGCATCTGTTACAACAACCCTCAAACACCTTGTTATCCCATCAACATCACAAAATCTATTACCAAATGAAAATAATAATAATAACAATAATAATAATAAAGCTGGTTTTGGTGGTGGGTATTTGAGGAATTTTCATGGGTCAAGATGGGTTAGTTTTAGATCTACAGATAATAAGCCTTATGCTGCTGGTTTTGCTGTTGCATCATCTCCTTCTTATGATATTAGTAATAATGATAATGATACTGGCCTTGAAATTAGTAAACTTGGTATTTCTCAAGGGATTGTTGAGGCTTTGGCTAAAAAGGGTATTACTAAGCTTTTTCCTATTCAGGTATTTCTTTTATTTTTTTCCACAACTTTTCTGTTTTTTTTTTCTTAATGTTATATATATGATTTCTAATTAATGTATATATGATCATTTATAGGACCTTGAATAAGCCTTTTTTTTTTTTTGCTTATGTTTCACAACCTCTAATTTTCTGGCTTATTTTGAGACGCATAGCCTTTATCTAAGCTTATGAAACATAAGCCGAAATCACATAAGCTCATAAGCCAAAAAATAAGCTTAAACAGTATATAAAGAAAGTCTGATTTTGCGGTTAACGGACAAATGTCAATTTTCGTAAATATTTTGAAGAGAGGTTGGAGTGGTTCAAATTTGTTTAAGTTTTACTTATTACCTTGTTTATTATCTGTCAAAAGTTCCACATTTACATCTTTTTTCGGTCGGTGGATAAAATCTTTAGTAGTTTTGATGAGCGGGGAAGTAGTGGATACCCAAAGATCGTCAAATTTGGGGTTTTAATCTTACTTTTATTGGTAATTTTATGTTTTTAATTTATTATATTGACTTGAAAATGATAAATAGGATAGATTGTTAATTGAAAATGTTAGATAGTTTTTTTGATGTTAATGAAATAATCAGGAGACTGGATTCACAATAATGTTATTTTGAAAAATATTAAGAATGAAGTTGCTGTATTTCGCTTCTTAGATTAGTTGAGTGCTTACTGATAAGAAGGCTTGGCATGAATAGTGAGTAGCTGACTTTTGTTTTACCGTTTTTATATTGTAATGGGACTAATATACGGTTTCCTCAGAGAGCTGTGCTAGAGCCTGCAATGCAGGGTCGTGACATGATTGGGCGTGCTAGGACCGGAACAGGAAAGACTCTTGCTTTTGGCATCCCCATCTTGGATAAGATCATTCAATACAATAAGAAGCATGGGTGCGGGACATTGCGTTTGTTATTAAGAACTTCTATTTCTAAGTAGTACTTTAATTGCTTCTAAAATTTATGTATTTACATGTTTTGGGTGAATTGTAACAGAAGGGGAAGGAATCCGTTAGCGATTGTTATGGCTCCTACTAGAGAGCTTGCTCGCCAAGTTGAAAAGGAGTTCTACGAGTCTGCACCCGAATTAGATACTCTTTGTGTATATGGTGGTTCACCTATTCAACGCCAGATGAGTACTCTTGACCGCGGTGTTGATGTAATTGTGGGCACCCCTGGACGTGTTATTGATTTGCTCAAAAGAGGGGCTTTGAATTTATCTGAAGTTAAGTTTGCTATTCTATATGAAGCTGGATCAGATTGCTTTTATGTTGTGTTTTGCTGATGATGTTGAGGGAAATCTTGGAATACTTTACCGAAACAGCGTTCAAAACCATGAGGTTTTCAGCTACTATGCCAGTTGGATTGTGAAGCTTACACACAATTACTTTAAAGACGCCATTGACTAATGATCTTGTGAGTAGCTTATGACACTGTCATAATTATTATGAAAGTTAAAGTTAACTTGAGTATCTGTGATTGTTCTTATATGTGTATTTGAGATCATACTGATGCAGACATTTTGATTGTAGGTGGGTGATTCAGACCAAAAGTTGGCTGATGGAATTACGCTTTATTCTATCTCATCAGAAATGCGTGAAAGACCATCACTTATTGGACCACTAATAACAGTATGTACTGACATTTGATTGTATTTGCTAGTTTTTAGTCATTGATTGTTGATCGAAGTAGGATCTTATGGCATTCACATACAATCCATTTTGTTTCAGGAGCATGCAAATGGTGGGAAATGTATTGTTTTTACACAAACAAAGCGTGATGCGGATCGATTGGCATATGCCTTGCAGAAGAGCTTCAGATGTGAAGCTCTGCATGGAGACATTCTCAAAATCAAAGAGAGAAAACACTAGCGGGCTTTAGAGATGGTCGTTTTAATGTTTTGATAGCCACTGATGTTGCTGCTCGTGGTCTTGATGTTCCTAATGTTGATCTGGTGAGTAATAGGCTAATATACTGTGATTTACTTGGTTGATTAGCTTTTGGTTTTGCTTTCCGTTTTCTCTTGAAAACATTTACGCAACTAATGATTTATGCTTGGGCTCTTTTTGGAATCCACTGTCTTGCAATTTTAGGAAATTAGATTTTAGTTCTTTTTTTTTTTTTAATTTCTTTCTCATTCCTCTTTTTAATTATTTTTTTTTTTTAACTACTCACAACTTCCTCCTCTGATGATCAGATTATACATTATGAGCTCCAAAACTCCTCTGAAATTTTTGTTTCATCGGTCTGGGCTTACTGGTCGTGCTGGAAAGAAGGAAGTGCGGTACTTAATGTACTCCTCCCAGCTGTGGAGGATGTGAAAGGATATGAACGGGAAGTAGGATGCAAGTTTTCTGAGGTAATTATGCGGTTACATCTTGCAGCTTATATGTTAATTTTTTTGTAAATTCATCTTATGTGGAGGATACGCTTATCTGCTTACTTTATTCAATAGATCTTAAAGCCGATTAGAATGAATGGGTAGCATTTTGTCAATGTTTATCTGTAGACGTTTCCGGATATTTACATTGGTATCTTTGGATAAGAGTTTTTATGTGATTGGATATAGCTTGTGTTCAGTTGTTTTGGTTATTGACATTTGTTTTGAGTTTCTTGTTCCTGACCCTTCATTAATTTATTGAAGCTTCCACCGATTGCTGTTGATCCTGCATCGAGAATTGAAATGGGTGGTGGTTTTGGCTCTTCTGGTGGTAGATTTGGTGATTCAGGATTTGGTGGATCTGGTGGGCGATCAGGTGGAGTTGGCTCATGTGGTGGTGGATTTGGTAGCTTTGGAGAAGACAGAGACTTCTAATATGTTTGCTGGTGAGGTTAGTTTGTTGTTTATTTATTTATTATGGACTAGAGGTTAAAATTTCAGCCCGTGTACTTCTGAATTCGTCATTCTGGGTTCACTTCATTCTTAAACAGTTTAGAAAAAAATTCAAGGGCTGAACCAACATGCTATCGAAATTTTAAATTTTGAATACATCGTTTTGGGTTCAATTTAATCTCAAACTGTCTAATCTAGTATTTACAAACTTTTAAATCATTTTTATACGGCTAATTAGATAATTGTTGATTATATCGGCCGCCATGACCGATTTTTACAACACTGATTATTGTTATAATATTGTTTTTGTGATCATATTCAAGTTAGTTACTAATTCTGCTCTTTTATAAGGAACTTTTTCAAATTAAGCAGAACCAACAAGTCCCTGTTTCAACCTCTGACTAAAATTGATGTCGGTCCAAACCTATCTTTACCCTTAGCTCAAGCTGCCTGACTCCTCACCCGTATGCTTTGTTCCTAGAAGCGGTGTCACAATTCAAGGCTTTGTATTTGTCATGTTTTAACCTTTTGACCTTATCAGGTGAAGATGCAGTGTGTTCCAAGGCTGACCTCAAGTTATATCAGGAAGAAGTTGCTAATGTTGATTTGAGCGTATCATAAAGATGGGGGAGAGTAATACAAGAGAAAATTTGGTTTGTGTTTGCAATATTAGTGATCCTCTACTAATTAGAGGGTGAGTCGTTTTTTTTGGTTATGTTAAACATACGACAAGTAAACCGTGGTGGATCTATCTACATCTAACATTTTAGCTTATTAGTAGATGGTAGAGGAACCTGTCTGTAAATCTATCTGGGAACTATCTGAACGAACAATAAATACCATATCTAAGCATTCTTATTATGATTTTCTGTACTTGCATCTATATCTATGAGAATATAAAAGGTAGATGACAATTTATCCCACCATTAGAATGGTGTCATTGGTCAAAAGTATAATGACAATATCAAGGTATAATGTGGTGCCCTCTCCCCAGTAAAATTCTTAACTCATCACCAAAAAAGAAAAAAATTAAATGGGAAAAGCCAGATAACACATATATGCGGGATGACTGTGCCTTATAACATGGCTATGGGGGCGGTGCAGTTTGGCAATGCTATAAGGCAAAAAAAAATGGCTATAAAATGTTAGAGTAGTGCTATTTAGACCTACAACGCATGTCTAAATACATGCCTAATGCATAAATCACTTGTACAATTGTATTATGCATTTTTTCTCTTCAAATTCTCACTAATCATTTTTTTAAATCAACTAATGAAATCATTAAGTACATTTGTAGGCATGATTAGTAGGCACAACAATCATTTTTCAAAATGTTAAATGAGTACCGCACGGTGCTCTCTAAGAGGAATATAGCACTACTTATAACTTGAGGTTTGCTATTGTTGCCACAAATAGACACATCTTTTTAAAAAAAATACATCTATGTTCCCGCCTATTTTATAATCTCACCTTCTTTCTTTATGTTACTGGGTAATGGACATTTTAAGTTTTTAACTATAGTTTTATAATATTGTTTCTGGTTTTGTATTTTTCAGCAGGTTTTATGGCTGGATTACTTAACAATAGAAAAGATAATTAAAAAAGAAAATGAAAAGAATTTTCTTAAAAATTCTTCACATCACATTAGATTTATGTTGTGTAAAAACTAATATGGCCATTTTAAAAGATTTGATGCTAACAACTAAAAGGCATGTATGCAATTGAAATAAAGTTTTTCCTTTTCCTCAAACCTAATAACATGATTCATAATTAGTTTCATTTTCATTTCCTCTATCTCAAGAATATATAAACCAATACTTCCTTTACTTTTTATATTTTTTTTCTTTCCATTTAAAACTCGAAAACTTAGTGTAAGGGGGGATGTTTAGTTTATTTTGATTTCATAGATACATAACCTATTTTCAACTTCCCCTTAGTATTTTCAAATTAGTTATAAATAACTATCTATACTTTGTTGTAGAGTAGATTGTTTGTTAAACCATTGTCCCATTTTATCCCGAATTTGCCTGTTTGGGTGAGTGACTTTGATTGATTTTTTTTTTTAAATTATACATGTGCATGTTAGTGTGCCCTTATTACTGTCAGGAAAACGCATTTCAACATATACTTGTTGAAATCAATAGATACGATTTAAATCTTCTACTCTTCCGAGTATCATACAAAAGGATTCAAACTAGTAACTACTAGGAGCAACTTCTGAACCAGAAGTTTTACAAGTTGTATTTAGTTTTTAATATCATGATTAATAAGCATCATTATAAGGGAATACCCCAACGGAACCTAATAACGCCCATGTGGGATGCCTACCGAGACAAAAATAAACTACCACATGTTGATGTCGTCGTTTGAATGTATCATTGGCATGAATGAGGGGTGTGAAGATTGATGGATGAATAGCTTAATTGTTGGATTCTTGGTAGATGTATGTAGATCCATACATTCCTCAAGATCAGCATCACATGCCAACAACACCCATTCAGATTCATCATCCATGTACTCAAGTGTGATGTTACCCATTTCGTATATGTTAAAACGCTTTCTTATCTCTCTATGCAAGTCTCCAAAACCCCAGTGTTTTGACATTTTGAAGCGAATTTTCTCATCACCGTAACTTGCTTTTACTCTGAAAACAACTTCATCTTGTGATACAGGGCTGCTGTTCTTCGGTGCATGCACTATAACCTCATTCTCAGATCTTACTAGTAACTTTGTTTCTTCATGAACCAACCCAGGAGTTTTTGCCGTATGTATGGCATTTCCTGTTGAAGAACTGGAATCACGGCTGCAAGAAGATGAAGAATTGGATGGCGTTGCTCGAGTTTTCAAATGGTTAACCCGATTATTGCCTTTCGGCTTTGGACTTGGTGGAATCTGGGAGTTCAGTTCTGGGAAGTTTGTGTAGAATGACCCGAGCTTAAGCATTCCCTCTGCACCTTGGACTGAATCAATGACAAGTTGGAGCTTTTTCAATGAATGGCTTACTTTCTTGATCTTTCGAGAAGGCCATCTCATGATTCCATGCTGCCTGCATATCCTTTTCAACGTCGTTGGGCACACTGAAAACATTGAGGCAATTCAGATGGTTAATTTAGAGATCTTGAGGTAAGCTATATCATGTAGATCAATCTATGAAAATAGTAGTGTTCTAACCCCCAATGCTCTTGGCAGCGTCTTTAAGACTCCCGGGAAAGTATTGCTGGAGAACTTGCAGACTAATATTCCTCTCTGTCTTTACTCGGCTCTTTTCACCTGTCCGTTTGGTGCCTGATGATGCAATTCTTGACTTGGATCCCCACTCTATATAAGTCTGATTTTCAGGTTTGGCGAATGTGAGTTCATGATAATATTGGTTTATCATATGAAACTCTTCTTCTGGTTCTTCCTTGTGACACCCCATAGACAAAATGACGTTTTTGCCTCTATTCTGACCTTCCAACAAATGGGAAATCCAAGATTCATCGCGGGTATTTGTTTCTTTGACTGGAAATGAAGCTTGTTTCACTAATTCTTTTTCTTCAATCACGTGCAAGCTCCAAGAAAGACTTTTTATCATAGAAGCAATTGAGTCTCGAATCTGGTTTTGTTCTTCATGGCCTTTGCAATCACGAGGTAAAAAGAACTCCAAGATGAAATCCAACGGTCCTGTGTAGGTACTATGAAGGCGTATTGCGACAGCACCATTGAATCCAAACATCCTAGCTTCGTGACCTAGTGGATAATCAGCCCTACAAAAATCATCAATGTTAGTAAAGCAAGGTTGGTTTGTACCCAACGCTTTACCAGCAATACCTTCTCCTTGCACGAGCTGCTGAATTGAGCATGCCTCGAAAAAGTCCAATATCTGAGGATTAAACACATAAGAAGCCGATTCAATTATGGAGATTGAATCAACATCTTCTCTTGAGCTGCCTTTGGATGGACCCCATGTTTGCGCCAACGGCAACTTGAGTGTGTCACATATGGATCTCAAAACGTCTCGAATCTCAGCAAGCACCAATTCATATGGTTCGCTGAAATCCTGTTAAATAAATAGAAACATATCCGTCATCAGAAAAAAAAAAGTTTCAAACTACAATAGCGTCAATTAGTTATATGATGTATGATCTTTACCTTAAGCTTTCGATGAATCAAGAAATCCGAACTCCTTAGATCACCAACCTACGAACATAAATCAAGATTAAACTAAGAATCCAAGTCAGTGACTTGTTCATGAAGTTAAACTTATCATGAATGCGGGATGGCGCGCGGGTCCCATTATCCTATAAACTTTATATTTATATGGAAAAGTAGATAAAAAGTAAACCTCAAGTGCTTTAGAGATGCTTTCAAGTTCATCACGGAAGTTAACATTCTGAGAAGTTGTCACGACCTCCACCACACCCACGCAGGTTTCACCATCTAGTTCGTATAGAGGAAGGTTGAGACACCCGTAAAGATTGAATTTTTGAGCATAAGTCACACGTGGATCGCTCCCTTCTGCGACGAGCCGAAGATCTGGAGTAAAAGTAGGAAATGTTTTCAAGAAAACGTGTCCAGGCAAACCAATTATCTCATTAGAATCATACTCAGCAGCAAACTGATAGTTCTTGGAAACCTCTCTATAACAAGAGAGATTTGTACTGTCTGAGTTGACCATAAATGGTTGATTCTCTGTCGTTAGGACTCGTTTTCCATTCCTAATCACAGGCAGCCATAATTGAACAAGAAGATCTGTCTCCAATATGCATCTTTCATTCAAATAGTCAATCACTTGAATAAATCGATCATTAAAGAATTCACAATATTCATCAAAAGGTTTCATATCAGGACACACGTTTGGATCGAAACATGTCATGTATATGTCTGCGGAATCAAGGTAGGAAGATGAAAAATCCACAAGGGTTGAGCAAGACATATTAGGACTCTTTAACCAGGCATCATCAGGGGACATTTCATTCGGCACAACAAAATCAAGATTGTTTTCTTTAACAGATGCAAACATGGTTGTGGTACGATGGTCCATAAAGAACTTAATTAAAAGCGACTAAAGATGAAGGCTGAAAATTAGAACAGGAAGAAAAAAAGACGATTTGGGTGAAAACAAGTGACCGAAAACAGAACTCAGGAACCCGAACGAAGGAGGTTAACGTATATGTAAAACAAAAACAACAACTTCCACGAATTCTTATCGTCTTTCTTCAAAAACCAGATATGTCCGTGTCTCACAAACATTATTTGTTCGGATGAACTGCATATTTAAAAGTACCAACATATATTCAAATACTATTTCAACATCATAAACCATCAACACAAATCTTTACAAGCATTTACATTAAACACTAAAGAGATACAGCCCATAAAATATTTTCGATATAATGTTACTACTAGCATGAAACATAAAAAAAACACAAGCTAAATATACTTGCTACTAACTTAGGAAACTTACTTGATGATTAAGAGAAGAAGGAAGACTTGAGAAAGATGAATTGTATTCCACTTTTAGAAAGGGAAAATTAGGACAAGAAGAGATTTTGATTCTAATCTTGAAATGTTCAGACATACACAAGTTTCCGCTTCTGCTGTTATTTTATAGAAGATGGCAAGCAGGACCACACAAGTGACGTAACATCATTAATAAGGACAGATCCTCTAAAATTCAAATGAATGAACTTGTTCCTCACACAAATTGATGCTTTCATACATGTACCATTAAAATACCAACTTGTAATATAAATAAAAAATCATTTTGTGTTGATGTGAGATAATTTTTTTTCTCAAAATGCAATTAATAACATAATATTTTAAGAGTAAAATACATCATCGTCCTTAACAGGGGCGGAGCCAGAATAAATTTTGAGAGAGGGCAACAAATTTTTTTTACGATGGTCTGAAAAGGAAAACACCTTGGGCAAAGGGCCGCTAAAATAGGATTTTGACAAACCAATAGCAACTATATAGCTAACCAACAATTCATAGTGGCGAACCCGACCATAACAATAAGATGGTTCCCTAAGTTAACTGATCACGAATAATATCGGGTCGGGTCATTTGACATAATATAAAAAACCAAAATATTTTAACAATATATAAAACATTAAAAACATTTAAAAATCACTAAATCTTATAATCATTACTAATTGCTAGAAAGTATCACAAAATTTTGAAAAAGTTACTATGATATACGTTAAGAAAATGTATATCTTTTTAGTTTTAGCTAATAATCAAAACATGTGTTTAAAATATTATTTTGAAAAATAAACGAATCTACTTACAAAAATTACTTCTTGTTACAAAAATGCAGAAAATCTTTAACATATTAAGTAGCAAAAAGTTTGAAGTTTTTGAAAAAGTTAACATATGTCTAGTCAAACCTACTCTCTCTCTCACACACGTGATATAAAAGTTGACGTACTACAATACTTTTTTATTTCTACTTTCTCTCTGCATATCGTCTTCTCCATCCAAAAACCCTTGATCTAAAATTGCAAGTTTTTTATCCAAAATCTACACCAAATCACCAGAACCGGAGTTATCGAAGACGACGACGTTAGTTTTAGGGGGGCAAAATAACAAAAAACATGAGAATCTTTGAAAATATACACTACGCCGGAAAGTTTTGAGGGGGCACGTGCCCACCCTAGCCCCTTCGTCGCTCCGCCTCTGGTCCTTAAGGTTGTACCGAAAATACATGTTTCGTCCCAATTTCGATAGAAAGTCACCAGATTTCCTCAACGTCTCCACTTTACTTCTCCGCTAGTCCCTTTGTTAGTCAATGCCTGTTACAATACTCATTTACCTTTCACGTGAGAAAATAAACGACATTTTGAGTTTTTGTCTTATGTTCTTTCCTACCCATTATTCAAACATAAATATTGAAAAACTGAAATGACTAAAATACCCTCATCATCAACCCTTTTTTTCACACAATATATATATATATATATATACGTATATATATATATATATATACGTATATATATATTTAACGTATATCTATTACATATTTAAGTATATATATATATTCGTTTTATTATATTTATACTTATTATACGTATATATATAGATATATCGATATATATACGTTTTATTTATGTATATTATACATATATACATATATATATATATATATATAGCATAGTATTATCTATACAGTATATATATATATGTATATATATATATATATATATATATATATATATATATATATATATATATATATATATATATATATATATTTATATATATATATGTATATCTACGTATTGTATATTTGTATATATACGTATATATGTTATATTTACGTATTATACGTATTATATATACGTATTTTTTAATTTATATATATATATATTATATATTTATAATATATATATATATTTTTATACGTATATATACGTATATATACGTATAGTTACAATCATGACATGTATACATATATACATGTTTACATATATACATGTAACATATATAAATGTATATATTATTATATATATATATATATATATAATATTTATAAATAAATATATATATATTAATACACGTAGTATATACATATATCGTATATACATTTTTACGTTATTACAGGTTATATATTATATATTGAATACTATTATTATATATATATTCGTTATTATATATATTCGTATATATATATTCGTAGATATAGATACTGTATATTATATTGGTATTTATATATACGTATATACGATATATACGTTATTAATATATATACGTATTTATATATACGTTATATATATACGTATTATATATTCGTTTATATTATATATATATACGTATATATATGGATATAGGTATATATAATAGTGCTATATATATGCATATATATATATGGTATATATATATATATATATATAATATAATATACTAATACTACTATGTATTATATGTATATATAAAGTATATGGTATATTGTATTATATATATATATATATTACTATATATATGTGTGTGAGTGTGTGTATGTTATATACTATATATATAATATATATATATATTATATATATATATATATATATATATATATATATATATATATATATATAGTGAGACTTTCTTTCTGACATTCTTGTGTGAGAAGAGAGAACTGCACATGCCCCCCCCACCACCAAAAAACATGCGTGCACGCCTTCAATAATTGTATTTTTGCACATATGCTTTATAAACAACATATATGTTTTAAAAAAACATAGTTGTTCTAAATAATTTTAATAAAAAATTGGAAATACAAAATTTTTCTTTAAAGGTGTGCATGTATGTTCTTATAAGGCGTGCTACAACAAAATTGCGGCCCTGTGTAAGATTTTTGTGAAAGAAGATGAAGAGTTCATGATGATACTGAAGAACATAGGTGGATTCTTACGATTATTGATGATTTTCATGTATTTTTTTTATTTTTAAAAGGCGTGCATGTATGTTTTTTGTGGTTCTGTCAGTTCTTGCACTAAGAATGGTTCTGAAAAGAAAGTCCCCCTATATATATATATATATATTGAAGGATTGGTTGCCTTCGTTGTTGTGCTATCTTAGTATGTTCCGATTGTTAGCTCTGCAGCTGGTCTACAAGCAAGGTAAGTTATATATATATATATATATATATATATATATATATATATAATTATATTTTTTATTTATAATATATCTATAATATATATATTATATATATATAGGAGAAAGTGGAATATGGGCTGTGAAAGTGTGTTCGTGTTTGGTTTGACACGAACAAATCGGAAAAGAAAACCGAACCGATAAAACGATAAAATCGAACGAATTTTAATTGGTGTATGGTCTGGTTTGAAACCGAACCGAAGTATTTAATTGGTGTTTGGTTTGGTTATGGTTTGACAAAAATAAAACCAAACCAAACCGAAAAAACCGAATATCTCTATACACATAGAAAAAGTTAATTTATATTTATTCTATCATATTAAATCCTACACTTGTTTACCAATCTGTAGTTTTTTTTAAATATCTTTTAAACTTAATACTTCTCAAAACCCCTAAAAACCATTCATTGCATTATTCGTTGGCTCTGTGGAAAAACTGTCTACTCTAAAATCAGAGTTTGCCCACTTGATTCATTTAAATTCACATATACTGAGCATCGAGTGAATGAAGTTTTTGCAACTTTTGTTTCAGTTGTGAAGTTTGTTGTTTTTGAAGTTTTGCAACTGTTATTTGGAATACTGAAGAGTTAGAATATTCAGGCTAATAGTCTTTCTAAAGAATTTTCATCGAAGGAGAATTTATCGTAGTTCGCCTTTTCCTTTTATTTTCAGTTTTTTATAAGTTCCCTCTCTTAATCTTTTGTTTTTCTTAAATTTTTTTTTTTTTGTTGATTTACTTTTGGCACTCGTGAGATGAACTTCTGATTGTTTAATTTTTATTGACAAATTTAAAAGACTTTTTATTTTAACTTTTAGATTATATTTTTGGGGGAGGAAGTTAGAAAGGGGAAGGGAAAAACTGGGGCGGGAGGGGGGAGAGAGGGGGGAATATGGGGGGGGGGGGGAGGTTTAAGATGGGGAGAAGGAGAGGGAAGGAAGGGGAAAAACAATACGTTTTTTTTTTTTATATTTTGGGGAAAACGTTTCTAATTTTTTTGGAGTTCACTTGAATTTGGTTTTCTTGGTTTTAACCGAAACTAAACCAAATTTTAATTTGATGCATGGTTTGGTTTTATTCGTTCTATATTTGGTTTGGTTTGGTTTTGGTCTTGAGTTTAAAAATTTTAAAACCGATGAATCTGAACCGTATAACCCACAAACCCGAAAACCGAACCGATGAACATCCCCTAGGTGTGATGCATCTAAGCTTACATGCAAAATCATTTCTAACCACTAAAAAATACGTCATTTGGTTATTATTTTTTCAAAATTTGAGTAGTGAAACTAATATATGCGTAGTGAAACACTTTTTAATGGTGAATTAGATCAAAACGTTGTCGAATCTAGAATTAATTTGTTAGTTAATAGAAAAACTAATGCAGGTGCGGTCAATGAGCGAGTCAACGTGACAAATACGCTTGACGCTTATTTTGCGGCAATAAATTTTTGTGGCTGATTGGGCTGAAATTCGCATGGTCACTCGGAAACGGCCTAACGGTCAAGACTCGTCGCTTTGCCATAAGCCCTATCAGTTTTGGGCCTTTCAGGGTCGTTTCGGGCCTCAAAGGGGCGTTTTCTATTTTTAGGCTTTATTTTGGACAGAATCAATTATGTTTTGTATGAGATTTTGTTTCTTTTTTATTTAGAACTTATCCTCCTTTATAAGGACGATTTTAGGATTGTCTCTGGCAGCTTTTGAGAAACCTACGAATTTATTAAATAAGAGAATTGCTCATTTTGAGAATTTTGGATTAGTTCTTGTGTTTGTGTGGCTTGTTTTTATATTCGATCTGCATTATTTGGCATCAGAGCTATTAGGTGATCATGTACACACGTGGTAGAAAGAAAGCCGAGGCGAAACCAGGACCTCCTGCTCGTGATCCTTGTGATGTAGAGATGATTGAAAGGCTGCAACAGCGGATCCAAGAACTCGAGATCCGGCAGTTACAGCAAGACTCGCCGACAGAAGAGGCTGAATCCGAGTCCAAAATCTGGGACGATGGGCCAGGTGACGTCAATCCTTTTGGCGGAATAAAACATAGGTATCGTGATCGTCGTTATCATCTTCGTCGTACTGATCGTGCTGTAGATCGCGACGATAGATATCACGATGATCTTATTCGCAGTATGGGATTGAAGATTGAGATCCCTAAGTTTACAAGTAAGGTTCACCCGAATGATTTTATTGATTGGTTAAGTATGGTTGAACGGGTGTTTGATGTGCGGGATATTCATAACAAACTGAAAGTGAAACTCGTGCCATCAAGCTTCGACAACATGCTTCATTATGGTGGGATCATGTTACTAAGAGGCGACGAATGGAAGGGAAATCGAAGGTTGAGACTTGGGAAAAGATGAAGAAACTAATAAAGGCTAAGTTTCTACCAGAAAATCATCGTCAAGAGGCTTTTCTTGACTATCATAATCTGTCCCAACGGAACATGACTGTGGAAGAGGTTATCAATAAGTTCGATAAGCTTCGTATGAGGTGTGATGTAGTTGAAGAAGATGAGCAAGTTGTCGCACGGTTTTTGGGAGTCCTTAAGCCTGAAATTGCTGATATTGTAAGTGAATGAACGCTGCATTCATACTTTTTTTTTTCCCGTTTAATATCCTTTTCACATTCTCCGTCCACTGCTGGGAAGGAGTAGTGGAGAACGAGAGCAGTACTACGTTGAGGAAGTAGAAGTAGAGTTACGTATTAGGATATCGCATCAATTCTCTTTCTGTATCCAGCATGAGACCAGAGGTATGAGTGGCAGACCAAGTAAGCTTGACACTTTGTTGTGTGACTCAATAGTTCTATTGGAATGGGATATAAGCTGAGCAGATGATATAGGATGATAGGGTTGGAGGAACAGTTATTCTTTATCAAGAGTCTCTGGTAGGAAAGAAAGAACCAAGTAGCATGGATACGGCTGAGCAAAGTGACGATGTGTGGAAAAAAAAGAAAGAAAAGTTTTGTATGAGGCGGAACCCAAGAAAAGACAAGACCCTCCTACTGCTCGTGTAATTCTCTTTGGATGTAGAGACGTTGACTTTGATTGATAAGGGCGGCGGCGGCTTCGGCACACTTACGGCTCAACAGTGCGGCACAGCGGGGGGCAGGCACCCAGGGTTGGACGGGCAACAACGGCTTAGGTAGGGGGCGGCAACAGGGCAGAGACGGAATAATGGGGGGCAACAAACACGCGCGGCGGCGCGAGGGGCCAGGCAAGGCGGGGGCAAGGGGCGGGGGCGGCCGCGGCAAACTGGCAGGGCAGCAGGCGGGTGGCCAGGCAGGGTTGGCGAGGGCAGGGGGCTAACACAAACAAGGGCAACTGGCCATGTAACAGGCAAATCCATTAGGTTTGGCCCATACAACAGATACGCGGCACCTGGTGTGTGGGCAACGGGCAACAGCTGATGGGATTGGGGAGGGGCATGGGACCACAAGGCCCAACAAGGGCACGTCAACATTCGGCAACGGGGCAGGCGAACGTGGTCAACGCGCCAACAAGGCACAGGCACAACACATGGCAATACAGCCAAGGCAATAGGGGGGGGGCATGGCCGTGCAAAGGGGGGCAACGGCAAGGGGCAACAGCTGGATATTGGCAAAAACGCGCGCGCGCGTGGATGGGGGGGATACAAGAAATCCTCGAAGCATCTCCTTTCGGATAGTCGAGTTAATGCTTTAATGTAGCGTTTACTTGTTAATTTCCATGTTATAGGTTTTGGGGGACACACAGGAGCAGTAGTTCTAAGTAGAGTATTTTTACTGTCATAAGATTAGGTTTTGTTAGTTAGGTTCGTATCGGTTTTTTAGAGGTAAGTTTTTTACAGTTACGTTCGTACTGTTATTGTATGTTACTGAGTTGTTACGTAAATAGTTTAAACCAAGTAGAACATTTTTTTTTTGTGGGCAGTTTAGGTTAAGCGTTTGTTTAGTTTTTTTCGTCTTTACTACAGTTTGGTACTGAGTAAGGAATCGCCCGAGATAAAGAGCAGAAGACGTAAGAGGGCTGGAAATGACAGAGAAAAATTGAGCTTGAATTTTTGTGGGTGAATGGTGGATGGTGAATTGGTGATATCTGATTTTGATGAAAAGAAAGAGGTCTTGAATCTGAAAGTCAACATCTGGGACGAGACACGTATGGGCCAGCGTGGCCTATCGGACATCGGCGTGTGGCGGGACGTCAAATCCATTTTGGCTGGAAAATAATTAATAATAAAAACACCAAGGGTTATCTGTGATATCGGTGTAGTGATCGTTTTGGTGTTTTCGTGTTCGTATTTGCTTGTTTTGTTTGATTGTGTGTTGTTCAGTTTTATATATACCTATAAAAAATATAACCTTAATTAGAGTATATTAAGGATAATTCCAAGTTATTCCTTTGATCTAAAATTCACTCTCCTCAAAAATTATATAGATATATATAATATATTGAATATACGTATTATTAAACCGGTGCAAATATGATCACGGGTGGTCGTTTCGTTTTCCCGAATAATGACTAGTTGAAATTGAAACCTCGTTTTGTTAAGCTTGGATTATGATTTTTGAGTAAGCAATGGATGATTTGTTAATCTAAAGGCAACAATTAAAATTTGACAATTAAAAACAATATTGAACAATTTAAACAATACGGAAATCAAAGTTAAAACGCGACTTTTAAGAATAGACTTAAATATTTTACCCTTAAAAAAACTTAAAAATGTTTAACTAAAATTTAAACTAAGATAAGATAGGAGAAAAGAAAATTTTAGGAAAAAGAAAAACATTTTTTTGATTATTTTTGAATTTAATATGAATTAAAAACTATTTTAATCTAATTAAATTCTAGAAAATAGCAAATTAAGTACTAAAAATTTGAAAAAATGATTTTTAAGCTTAGAAAAGTCTTTTAAAAATGATTTTTAAGCTTAGAAAAGTCTAAAATAACATAAAAACTAAGAAAACTATTTTTAACTATTTTTAAAATTAAAATTCTATTTTTAAAATTAAAAATTAAAGCTCAAAAATGAAATTTAAAATCTAAAAGTGGTGAAAATGATTTTTCTGAATGTAAACCTTAAGCTATTTTTTATAAAACTAAAAACTATTTTTTTGTATTTTTCTGAAACTTTTTTCTATTTTTTATGTATTTTTTAAGATTTTTACTTTCGAAAAATGATTAAAAATAAAATAAAAGGTAGAAAAATCTGAAAAATTAAGGATAATACTTAAACACTAACAGGAATGCAAGAAAAATAAGAAAGAAAAAAAATACTTAACGAATAAGCTCTCAAATGAGCTTATTAAGCTACGGCTTATTTATAAAAAGGAGAACTAAAACGTGTACTAGTATTAAATGGTGTAAACTATGGATGGATGAGCTAATGTAGCAAACTGGTTAAGGTGTTGGTGTTATAAGTATGAGGTCGTGGGTTCGAGTGTGGTAGCAACCCCTTTTTGCACTTTTTATTTTTTTTAACTTTTTTGAAAAACTAAATACTAGAACTTAATAAGGACTCTAAAATAAGCTACTTTAACAAACGGGACATAAGCTAAAACTAAATAATAAGCTCTAAAACAGCTTATTAAAGCTGCTGTTACAGTGACTAGGTGTTTGGGCTTATTCTTACTTTAATAGCTATAATAAGCTCAAATTAAGCTCAAAATGGAAAAGGAAAAGTGTCCTAAGAAGCTTATGAGGTGCTTAATCTAAAAATGAAAAGAAATCTAATCTTGCAATACTAGAAAACAACTGAAAGTGAAGATGAAAGAAGCATACTCAGGAAATAAGCCAAAGTAGCACAAAATTCAAATGAGCTAAAAACCTTAAAAAGCTAAACTAGCCTCTAAAACTTTGAGGACTGATTAAACTACTTATAATCTATCTAAATAAGCTATAAATTCTACCACCTTAAGCTAAGATTCAAAAACTAATAAGCTGAATTACTACCCTACTATTTTTTGGCTTTTTATGAATTTGAATGACTTTTGACAGCAGAATTAAGCTAGGATAATAAGCTAGAAAAATGAAATTTAAATCCTAATCTATATTAAGCTATAACTAGACTAGAAAATACTAAAAGATGAGCTATTAAACCCTAATTTTGCTGACTTAATTTGGGGCTTAAGGATCAGCAGTACTAAGTAACTTAGTACTGCTGATGCACTTTGCACAAATGCAAAACTATAGTGCAGGTTACTAAAGAGTAAAGCCTGCACTAAAACACACTCAATTGAGTGAGTTAAGTCCAAATTTAAGTACACACAAGCCAAAGGGAACCTAGAATAAGAATAAGTAATCCTAACTTTAAACTAAAAGTGCCCTGGTGCTGGAACCAACATTATAAGCCATAACTTTTTGATTTCTTAAAACTAATTTCTAAAATTTAATTCCCTATTGATCTTAAGCTAAAACACAACTAAATCAAGTGAATTGATCAAATTAATTTGACTTTTGCTAGTCAAACAAGCTTATGCCAAACACCCCTTTACCACTTGACAGATTCAAATTAAGCTTTTGGATTACTAATCTAATGCATCAAACTTAATAACCAGATATCAAATAGCTTAAAACTAACTTAACAATCATGATTAATCAACTAGATAAGCAATAATCCAAGATCTACTATTGATGCTAAATATTTTTGGTTTTTTAGAGGTTTTAAGACAAATTTATGAAAAACAAAGATCTAAATTATCAATAGCAAAAACAGATGAACATCTTAGGTTATTAAGCTAAATTAAACTAAAATAAGTTCTAATAAGCAAAGAGAATAAGCAAATAAGCAAAAATAAACATAAAAGCTAAAACCAAGTAGTTTATACTGAAATTAGAGAAGAAGGTAAAGAGAAACTTACTTGAACCTTTAGCTAAACAAAAGGTCTCAATTAAGAGCAGCTACAAGCTCCCTAGCTTATTAGATAAGCTAGGGTAAAGTCCTTGGGGATCCTTCCCTTTTAGATCCCCCTTCCATAAGCTCAAATCCAATGCATTCCATGATAAATGTAAGTTAACTGTTTTAAGGTTTAGGTAAGAGTAATTCTGAATTAAAATAAACTTTACTTCAGCTTATAGACTGAAAAGAGCTTTAAATGAGCTATTTAGCTTATTGAGACAATATGGCTTATTAAGAGAGCTTATGAAAAAGAAATTTGGAGAGATTAAGTAAAACTGAATTTCATTAATAAGACAAACTTGCTTACAATACTTTTAAAGGAAAATTACAAGATTAAAACATCATTAAGCTAGGAATTTAAGAATTTAAGCTACAACTAAATTAAAAGCTACGTGTAAAAAAAAACTAACTCCATCTGTGTGTGTGAAGAGTGAGGGCTATTTATAGCTGAACAAAGAAGATTCTAGCCCTCTTGCCTTGCTCTCCAAACTTTTAATCTCATCCAATCATTTCTTCAATCATTTGAGCTTTTATTGTGGCCGTTTGATCAAATTGTGGACATCTGAGGATTGCCAGCATGTCATTCTTTGATGTGACGTTTGTGCTAGTTTTGTGAGTGAGTTTAGCACAAAAACCCACATTCTATTTATAACACCTCGTAACTTAGGTCATTGTACAACATTATGTAATCCACCATTTATTTTTAGGGTTTTACGCGTTTGCTCTTAAACTGTAAACGTTAAGTTAAATCGCGTAAACTAAAAATGATCATTCAATGTAAACGGGCATTAAACGATTAAACGTTTACATCAAGAAAGTGTTATATGATTATTAAGAGGATAATTATCAACATTGTACATTTTATTTTTGTTGGTTACGTAAAATGTTTACGTTTCGCGATAAAGTACGTTTAAGCCCTCCCGGAAGCACGTTAATTTATCTACGCTTCATTGAATACCCAAAATTTGAATTCAATACTTAAAGTTTAATTAAAACTTCAAGTATTTATCACTTTATAAATATTATTTATAAAGGAATTCAAATTATAACTTACATTATACAAGTTATACCTTTTATTAAATCTTTA
>BQNB010000287.1:0-12581 GCA_026074375.1 Tanacetum coccineum | reverse complement strand
CCATGTAGCGACTTTCGTCTTGGCACATCCCAACTTTGCGGCTAAGTGACCAGGCTTTTGACACCCCACAGAGACTAGTATCGGAACTCACGAACCTTAGGTTTCAAAAACTCTTAGGTTTCCCGAATATTCATAGCTTATAAAATAGAATAGTCAAAGTGCAAAAACATATTTGAATTTAATAGAAAGAAATCTATTTATTAATTCACACTTAATTTTAAATATTTATGCAATTGTAACCCTCGACCTTTTAGAAGGCTGCAACATCGGTTGTGAGCCGGCAAGACGCAGCAAACTTTTATCAGTCTCGGATTTTTATTCTTACTATGGGCTTTCTTTAGAAGACTACCACATCGGTTGTGAGCCGGCAAGAGGTGGTAAACTTTTATCAGCCCACAGCTTTTATAATTATTATATATTTTTTTCATTTTATCATCATTTTTTACTTTTTTTTACTTTATATAGAGAAGACTTCTTTTTGAAAAATTCAAGTAAAAATTTGAACTAAAACTAAATTTTTTGCTATATATTACATAAAAATTTGATTTAAGTTTAATCTTCAAAAACAACACGTATATTAATCCGGTTAAGAGCTTATGGGAGAAAAAGCAACAAGTTACACACATGAGCTCTTAAGATTTCCAACTAATCCTTGTTTAGCATCTCACTCATTCTTAACTCTATCATTTTTTGTTCTTCGCAAAAATTACGAACACTTAGCCTAAAAGTTAAGGAACAAGCTAGAGCTCAACACGCTCGATCGGGTCAAAATTTACTCTTATTCTACCCAGCAGAAAAGTCAAAATTGTGACAAAACACTTATTTTATTTTTAAAAAATTTAAAAATTTTCATATTTTTGAAAATTTGGTGGGAAACGGGGTACATGAGAACAACGGGCAAAAGTAGACAAGATCATATCGAAGATATACTACCCCATATTAAAATCAAACATTGTCCCTTAAAGTTGTTCTAGCCTAAACTTAAAAACCCCATACTATAAATCAATAAGGTCGAATGCAAAACACAAAAACATGAAGAAAGTATCACAACAATCTTAAGCCGTTTATTAAGTGTGCTATAAGATAAATGTTAGACGATAATAATCTTTAGGATATCGGATTTCCCCAAACTAATGGCAAGCAAAGGCTAAGAAGCTCGAGTGGACCAGGACAAATCATCAAACACGAGAGTCTTCAGAAAAGATGTGGTACAGATCATGCGTTGGGTTCATCCTGCAAACAATCACAAGTACAAACAACAAACACAAAGATCGGAAAAGTACAAGCCTCCTCACATCACATTAGAAACTAGAAAGAAAATAGAAAATGGATAAGTATGGGGTGCCTCCCACGAAGCGCTTTGTTTTTTGTCACCGAGTCACATAGCTTGACTCGATCCCTGAATTCATTCGTCCTTAGGGAGAGTAAATGGAAGAGAAAATCTCAATCGGGCTTTCAATAATGTTTGAACAAACATTAAAACACATGAAAGTTCCATCCCGATAAGATGCCACCGGTTCTAAGTGGAGATGTCGAGGTCAAAAATGGTATCCTCATTTTTGGTGGAGGAAAGTAAGGGAGAAATCTCGGGATAAGTGAGATATGGAAGAAAAATCCAAGTGACAAATGTGAAGGAATTGTCAACTTCAACATCAATCTCACCTCCCCCGGGTCAAAACATTCATCTTCATTAAGCTCATCAACATTGTTTATCACTGGTGCATCGGGCTCAATATTGAAGGTTAAACGTTCATGAGTGGAATCATTGTTAAGCAAATTGTCAATAATGTCCTCTTCCGAGTCAAAATCACTTTCAATTCCTGGTGGTATCGAATCATCTGGTCCAGAAAATATATCGATCTCTTCCCTATTGGGGTCACTATCCTCAATGAGAGTAGTAGATGTGGGAAGAGACTCGATGATTGTATGATAATTTTCCGGTGACTGAGAAGATGAATTACTGCATAGCAACGACATTTAATTGATGTAATCCTCGTGCTCTCCAACAATTCCTGGAGGAATCGTGATAAGTTCACCGGTGAACTCATGGTGAAGAGGATCACTCTTGGGAGAAAAAGTTATCAAAGGTTCATTCTCTAGTTCATTCCTAAGTTGTTGTGGTTCATGATCGAAAAACACTTCGGGAGAAAGATTATGGGTAGTATCATCACTAAGCAAACTCTCAAGATAGGTTACGTCCCCTTCTGAGTCATAATAACCTTCATTATATGTAGGAACTTCGATAACTAGAAAAGCATCGATCCCATCATTATCGCCTCCTGGATTGAAACACTCAACCTCATCATTCATTTTACATTCCAAATCAAACTCATTCTCTTCAAAAGGTGGATCTTCGATGAATCCCTCGAGAATGGAAGCAATGCTTTTCAAAGGAGTAGACGGATCATCGTGGAGTAGAAACTCAATGTCGTCTCTTGGAATAAGACACTCATCTTTGTTAGAATTAGAAAGAGGTGTGACTAGGAAAGTCGACTCATCAAGGTTGGAATCATAAGAATCCTTGCACTCGATATCCTCTAATTCTTCATCAAAAAGAGGGTTATTGAAATTGACATCAAATTCGAAAAGAGGGTTAGAGAAAGTTATGAAATTTTCACGTGGAACATTGATAGAAGAGAAATCATCACACGAAGGTAAATCATTCTTACTATCACTCCTGGATGTTTCCTCAGATTCTCTTGGGATTGGGACAATTTCCTCAGTACTAAAAGTACTAAGGTGTTCGTCCCCCATTATGAGAGAATCCTTGGGTTCAATAGACGGTAAGGTGGATGTAATTGCAAAAACCGAAGAAACTTGAGGTGTTTTGTTTGAATGAAACCTGCTCTCCTTGCAAATAACTCTAAAATTCTTCAAACAAGGTGTGATACGAGTTTGGCGTTTAACTGTTGGCTCTGCGAGATTCTTCACTTCCTGCTTTTCTTTTTCATTGTTGACTTCTTCCGATGGAGGTGGGCAAACTTGAGTGGGTTCGTCGGTAAACCTTTTGAAACTATCCTTGCATGCGTCATTAACCATTTTAATTGACTCGTTTTTATGCTTTTGAGGATGTTTTGATGTGCCATTGACATGAAAAGTTATTTGTTCATTTCCGTCCCTTAAAACAAGCTCTCCTTCGTATACATCACATCGATTAAAGCAACAGGCACGTTCACAAAAAGAATCTCCCAAGTAAGATAGGAACCGAGGATCGGCTTCGAAATCGACAACAACAAAGTCGGTAGGAAAATGGAAATTCCTAACTTTGACAAAAATATCTCAGCGAGTCCTTTAAGGAAGAGTAATTCGAGTTCTGTCCCTAAACTCTAAATGACAACCGATATTTGTAGAAAGACTAGGTAAAGAAGCTTTTTCCAAATAGAAAGAGGCATAAGATTTATGCTCGCGCCAAGATCGGCCAAGGCGTGGCATACATCCATTCCTAGGAAATTTCATGGAATAAGAAACTTGTTGGGATCTCCAAGCTTTTCGGGAAGCTTTTTGACGAGCATCGCTGAGCAATTCTCGTTCAATGGTATCTTAGCTAACTCAAGCAACTTTTCCTTATTCATGAGCAAAACTCTAAATCGTAGGAGCAAATCTTGGCAACAAAAGAACGCCATCAGCGAGTAACTAATGTCAAGCGCAAATCTTGAAAGATTTGGAAGAACTTCTCCCATTTGAATCGAAGCTTTATCAACGGGCCTTTTGATCAATCACGTCGTGAAGGATTATTGAATATTTGGCTTAGGTAAAACTCTTCGGAATATCGGAATCCGTAAATAGGAGTGTGTTTTTAGGCAAAGTCTTCAGAAAACGGGTTCCGATAGAAATGGGGAAACTCCGGAGGTGTGATTTGGAGGCGTACTTTTCCATGAAATTTGTTTGCACATTATCCGTTGTCTCCCCTCGATTTCTCGTTCCACTACCTTTAGAGAAGGATTAGTAGAAATCGAAGTCCCTCGTAAGCAATACCATTTCGAGTAGTGGATAGATAACATCTTCATCTCACCCTTTGGTTTGGGATTGTGTTACTTCGGAAAAGTAACCCGAATTTTGAGGCTTGATTTGAAAGAAACTTCCGTAAAATACTCCGCATGTCAATTATATTAAAATTTTCCTAAGAATTTCCTCCTTGTTTAGTTAACGTGCTTCTTAATCATTGATTTACCTTGCATATTTCTCATAATGAACTCATTAAGCTTTCATATAACTCTAATTTCGGATGGAATCCCTTGTTGAAATTTGATTATTTATTATGAGCTTGAAAATGATGGTTTTGAAATCCTTTATTTTGAAAATTCGTCACCTGATGAACTTGATTTTGAAAAACCTGATTTTGAAGAAAATTGTTTCCCCTATTAAAATAATTTCCTTGAACATGATTCAGAAAAAACCTATTTTGAACCATTGGTTTTGCATCCGGAGCAAAACTCCTGGTGGTGCCAATTTGATTACTAACAACGGTTGGATGGGTTAACATATTGTAATACCCAAAGTCGCACAAACCTAGCCTTATTGTTATTGGTAGTTGGTACAAATATACCAAGAATGGGCACCACCACAAGTAACGCAAGCTTCCTCTACCTCCTTAACCGAGCGGGAGTGGCAACTTTTCTTAGAAACAATCTCGACTAAAGTTTGAAGTTATATATGCAAGCTTATCGATTTCACTCAACCGTTTTACTAGAATAAGCATTCATCCTATAAGCATTGATCAAATACGAGAAAAAACGAACTTATAAATTATTCTCAATATGTTTAAACCTCTTATTCGTTTTTTAAACTCAAAAGATTTCACCCGCCGCGGCATTTAAAGGAGTCTTGTTCATTCTCGGATTAAAAAAACCGTATGTAAAAGTAATCACTTGAGTTAACTCCGTAAATCCTTGATTGAGGAAATGCTCTAAAGCAACTCCTTAAATCGTCCCACAACGCGTTTTCACTAAAAGTCTCCACGAATTTTTGTGTAAAAACTAGAAATTTCATTCATTAAGTTAGTGGATTTCGAAGGAGGGAGAAAATTGATTCAAGAACTTGGTAACATAGATCCTCCCAAGACGGATAAAGAATTTGGTGGTTCTTTCCTCTAAAACCAAGTTATTTTAGCGGCCCCTCTCGCGAATATGGAAACATCATAACTTAAATCACATCGTTAGGGGCACATTCCTAAATCGTAAAGGTCGAGGTAATTCTCTTGAAACTATTAATTTAGCAAAAGGATTCTCACACTCATACCGAAAAAACAACGGTTAGCTTGAACCACTGTAAGCAAATTCGCTTAATCCTCAAAATGATCGTTTTGGGGTTTTTTTGTTGTATATTTGGGTTTTTATAGGTGTTGTAATTGATTTCTGGTAAAACAATAGCTTCTCCCGCACCCTTTCTGGGGCACGGAGTAGCTCCGTCCATGTACGTTCAGTCCCATTGGAGAAACAATATTTCGAATAATCTCGGGTTCTGACTATTTAGAGAACTTGTCTTCTCCGGACCTATTTGTAATTGTGACTTTGAATTGTTTAGGGAAATTAGAACGACTAGTGCCATGCACTATTTAAAGAAAATAGAAAATTAATAAGAAAAAATATTTTGAGGTTAATATTTCAAAAAGTTTATTCACAAACTAATTTTAACGGACAACGAGAAAGACAACTTGAACCAAATAATCAAACTTACTTCACGGTAGCTCTTAAAAATTTTACTTTTTAAGGTGAGCCGTATCTCGTAATGTTTGAAAACCCCCCCCCACAAATGGGAAGATTTTTAGATCTTTAATTCGATATTGGGAACTCTTATTATGTGATAATACCATCCAATTGAAAGGTATTATTTATTGGTGTTCTTTTACCAACTTTGTAAATTTTATTTCTTTTTAAGGATAATTTTTTTATATTTTTGATTTTTTTGATTTTTTTTATATTTTTTTATATGATAATTATATTAATAAAAGAAAAGAATTTTTTTTTTACTTTTTACTTTTATATATTTTTTATACTTTTTTTTATAATTTTTTTTATAATTTTTTTTATTGTTAATTTTTTAACAAAAACCAAAACTTTCAAAATGTAAGGGTCTCAAATCACGATAACAAACTTCCAAACGAGAGATCATAATACACAGATACCCCGCACTGGAGCCAAAATTGATCGTATGATTCGTAGAATCTTATATACGTAATAATAAAATATATAATATGATGGAAAATTACCAAATTACCCTTGAGGACAAAGGTAAAAAGGAAAATCTTCAAAATATATATAATATAATACATATATAAACCGGGAAGTATGATTCCCGGGTCGTTATTCCCCAACGATTTGTGAAATTGAAACCACGTTTGTTGTTCGGACAATGATTTGAATTAGAAACAAGGATTGATTTGATTATCTACTTTTACAAATTAAAATAAGCAAATAATAACAATTAAGCACGAAAACAAATAACGAGAAATCAATTTTTAACTAAAAACGCAAAACGGGAAGCCTAAATAGCAATTAAAAAACCTAATTTTTCAAAATTAAACCTAAAATGAAAAAAAATGGACTCTAATTGACTAAAAAGTAAGTTTAAAGAAAACTAGAACAAAAATGGATTTGAAATGAGCTTTAAAACACGAAAAATGAGAACGGGAACAAATCCCGTTCTTTAAAAATCAAAATTTTGTAAATTAGACCATACGAAAGCAAAACTAATTTTCCTATAAACTTTATGATAAAAGAAAATTTTCTAAAAAAGATTTATATTTTTTTGATTATTTTTCTATTTTTTATGATTTTTTGAAGTTTTTAATGAAAATAAAAGTTTAAAAATACTAAACTAAATATAAAAATTCTAGAAAAAATACAGAAAATAGCTTATACTAATTAGAACCTAGGAAAAATAAGCTCGATGTCACAGCTTAATGAATAAGCCACGAATTAAGCTAAAACAGCTTATAAGGCTTAATGGACTAAAACGTGTATAAAAGATAAATAATGTAGATGTATAACGAAAAAGACTCCAGGGCGCAGTGGTAGTGAGTGTGTGGTGTGTGTTATAAAGAGGGTTGAGAGTGTTGAGGTCGGGGGTTCGAGTCTTGCTCACTCCCGATTTCCACCTTTCCTTTTTTTTAAAAAAAACTTATAAAAGCAAAGTTATTAGGCACCTAAAAATAAGCAATTTTAATAAAAGAAACTTTTAATGAAAAGCCCTAAATAAGCTGTTAAACAGCTTATAAAATAACAGAAACTACTTAACAACTTATTTTTTTTCTTAAACTAATTAAGCTATAAAACTAAATAAGCTAAAGTTAAGACTCAATAAGCTATAATATGCTAAACATAAGCTATTGAACTAATTAGAACTAAAAATAAGCAAGCAATAAGCTATAAGACTAAATTAGCTCTTTTATTAAATCTACTAGCCAAACAGGCCCTGCAGGGACCTTTGAGCTTATTTTTAGATAAGCTCTTGGATCCTTGTAGGGAAATGGCTTATGCAAGCCTATACTGCAACTAATAAGCTTCCTAAATCAACCTTTGAAACAAAGTTTGAGACTCACTTGCTTATTACAAAAGTTCTTTGAAAACAGACTTAAGGCTTAGATTATACTGAATTTTACTTTTAAAAAATGAACAGACAAAATGCAGTTTGCAACTTATATTTAGATGACAAAATAAGCTAGAATTTAAAAACTAAATGCAAACTTGTAAATTATGGTATATAAGCTACTCCTATGCTGAAAATTAAATCCTAATACCTATTTTAACCTACTGCAAATTAAGCTAGAAAATGACTTTATTCTTTAAAACACTGCTGATGCAATTGACAGTTTTAAAGCAAAACTCAAAACTAAAACATGTAGGTTTAAGAACTTGATTTCTACACTTTAAAAATACCAAAACAAGCACAAAATGAACATTTAAAACAGCTAGAACAATAATAAGCATAAAAAAGCTTATGAAACTGAGCTTATGAACTCAGTTTCATAAGTTTTACACAAAAACTTATGAAAACTTGATTAAATCTATTAAAGCTTGTAAATCCTACATTTATAAGCTTAAATATGAGATTGAAAGTGAAATTAAAGGTTCAATTGGTTTTGACAGCACTAACTCTAGTTAGTGCTGTCTTGAACCAAACACCCCTTTAAGTTCCTTAAATCTATTTTAAGCTTATAATTATGAGATTTAAAGATCAAAAATTCAAATACCAGATATTAAAAAGCTTAAAACAGATCTAATGAACAACTTTTCACAATAAAATAAGCAGGAACAATAAGCTAATAAACTATGCTACTTATTTTTGGATTTTTTAATGTTTAATAACAAAATAACTTGCAAACTAAGATTTAAACTAAGAAATGAACACAATAAGCAATTAACAACTATAATAAGCAATAATAAGCTAATCTAAGCAGACAATAAGCAGAATTAAGCAGAAATAAGCAAAAACATAAAATAAGCTTTAAAAAAGAAAAAGGAAGAGTACCTTTGCCCTTTGCTCTAAACAAGGGCTTGGATGCTCAAAAGAGCTTAATCAACAGCTCCAGCTTATCATAGATAAGCTGGTAAAGTCCAATAAGCCCATCCATTTCTGGCTTATCATCCAAAAATTAAGCATTCCATAAAGCAAGGGTAATTTAAAGGAGGATTTAAGAGAAAAGCTTAGATAAGCTTTTGAAAAAGCTTATCTAAGAAACATAGGAGTATAAGAGAGCTTATTGAGCTTATTTAATCAATTGAAAACACTTGAATCAAAATGGACAGAATTAAGAGACAGAATTGAAAAGTAAATTAT
The DNA here is from genome assembly GCA_026074375.1 of Tanacetum coccineum. Taxonomy (NCBI): domain Eukaryota; kingdom Viridiplantae; phylum Streptophyta; class Magnoliopsida; order Asterales; family Asteraceae; genus Tanacetum; species Tanacetum coccineum. The sequence goes on along the minus strand of BQNB010000287.1, from coordinate 3,803 downwards.
ATTTCATTAAAATTTAAAAGAGTACATTGCTTTAAAGTAAATGACATGAAAATTTAAGACATGGAAAAGTAAATAAGCTGAAAATAAGCTACACTATACTACCCTACTCCTCTCTATTTTGTGAATGAGCCCTTGCTTGTATTTATACTGCCTGGGAGAAGCTTCTAGGCCCCTGAGTCTGTTATACACTCCCATCAATCCTGGCCAATCATTCTTCCAATCATTGGCTCTTTAATTAACACCGTTAGATCAATTTGAGCTCACACGGATTGCCAACGTGGCAATCCGTGGTTTGTTCCTTCTTGTGCTTCTTTTTCAAAGGTTTTAATGCAAAAACCCACTCCTTGGTGTGTTTTCTCCCTTGCCTCCGTGTCATTCCCTTTTGGGAATTGGCTAATGAGAGCGTTTGGTGATGTATAACTCTGCCAAGGTGTCATTCTTTACTTGAATTGAACTACCACGTGGTCAATTATGATTTGCCCTTTGTTTTGACTCGAGGTTAAACGGGGACGATGGGTGAACAGTAGAAACTAAATTTCCCGCGCGTAATTTTCTATTAAAGGGAAATTTGACTTTGGTTTGACCCGGGGCTTATACAAAAGGTTTTGGGCCTTGTATTTGGAATGGGCCCGGGCTTGGTGTTGGATTTGGATGTTATAAAAAAAAGGAGATAATGGGTGTTAACTCTTATAATTAAAAGATTTAACACCGTTAGGGTTTAGGGATTGTTTTTTTGCAATTCGTTTTAACTTCGAGGGACTGTTTTAGGAAATTTGGGTTTTGTCATTATGTGCGTTGACTTTGGTTGACCTTTAACTTTTGTAGACCTTTGATAGCATTCTCCCGGCTTTTGCACACTCAATTCCGTTCCCGTGTCCGTGATTGTCCGGTTTTGACCGTTTTCTTTAGATTTTTGCAATATCCGTACCTACACAATCACAAAGACAAAACAAGCAATATTCAAGCATTTAAAGCACAATTTTATCTATTTAGGGCCATTTTTGATATAAAACAGATATGTGTTTACACACATATCAATAACACAGGCCAACACTCCTTCGCAGTTGGAGTGGGAGGACATCATACGCTTAAACTGGTACGAAACTCCTCAAATAATGTTGAAGACAATCCTTTAGTGAAAATATCTGCATACTGATATCATTAAGGAACATGAAGAACGCGAACCTGACCAGTAGCAACCAAATCTCGAACAAAATGAATTTATATCTTTATATGCTTTGTACATTGATTAAAAGACAAATAAACAACACTGATATTATCACAGTAAACAAGTGTAGCGAAAGACAAAGGTGTATGTAACTCACGTAACAGATTCCTCAACCAGCAAGTCTCAACAACGGCATTGGCAACACCACAATACTCTGCCTCTGCACTAAAACGAGAAAGCGTCGGTTGACGCTTAGATGACCAAGAGAGTAAGTTGTTGCCAAGAAATACACGATAACCTGAAGCCGATCTCCGAGTAGTAGGGCAACTAGCCCAATCCGCATCCGAATAAGCAACTAAAGATGTAGTAGAAGACGAAAACAACTACAACCAATGATCTAATATACCCCGAACATACATCAAGATCCTTTAAAGAGCCGAGAAATAAGGCTCCCTAGGATCATGCATATAAAGACAAAACTATTGCACTGCATAAGTAATATCGGGGAGAGTAAAAGTAAGGTGCTGAAGAGAACCCGCAAGACTCTAATATAAAGTAGGATCAGATTCACCATTATCTCCCAGCTTAGACTCAGTATCAACAGGAGTCCGACTGGGATTACAATTATCCATATGAGCTCTCTCAAGAATCTCAATAGCATACTTATGCTGAGATAATAACATCCCGGAAGAATCACACGTAACAGAAATACTCAAAAAATAATTAAGCGAACCAAGATCTGTCATGGAAAACTTATGATGTAATGAACTAATAATCTGCTGCAACAAAGTCTCAGATGAAGTAGTGAGTAAAATATCATCAACATATAATATCAAATAAGCATTAGTTGTCCCCTGTCTGTAAAAAATAAGGATGAGTCACAGCGACTATGATGAAACCCAACATGAGTAATATAAGATGCAAACGGCTGAAACCAATCTTGGGAGGCTTGCTTGAGCCCATAAAGAGACCACTGCAACAAACAAACATAATTAGGATGTGTAGAATCCCGAAACCCTAGAGGCTGAGACATATAAACCGTCTCAGATAGATCACCATGTAAGAGGGCATTCTTGACTTCAAGCTGGTGAACTGGCCAATTTCAAGAAGTAGCCAAACTAAGAACAGTCAATAGTACCCGGTTTGACAACTAGACTAAATGTCTCATCAATATCTGCAACCTGTGTACTACCATTCACTACAAGACAAGCCGTGTAGCAACTAAGAGTCCCATCTACCAAATACTTATGACGAAACAACCACATACAACAAACAACATTTGTATAAGCAGGTCGAGGAACTAGAGTCCAAGTTTAATTTTTAATAAGTGCATTATATTCATTACACATAACATTTTGCCAATTTAGATCATTAAACGCATCTATGTACGAGTTTGGTAAAGGTAAAACAAAAGACAGATGAAGATTAAGACGCTGAGTGAGACGATTAGTCCCGACACGAAAACGCGTGACCATGGAATGAATCAAAACCGGCTTTGGGTTAGGTGAGGGGTTCGGATCTGTAACAACAATCTGTTGGGCCAGTGTAGTGTTTTGAGCCACAGGTTGTGGAGAATTCATGGGTTGGGCCAGTGTATGTGGAATGTTGGGCACGGGTGTAGTAATGGGATGGTGTTGGGCTGGCATATATTGACTATTGGGCTCAGGTGTAGTAATGGAATGTTGTTGGGCTGGCGTTTGTAGACTGTTGGCTTCAGGTGGGATATTGTTGGAAACGACAGTATGTATTGGTGTGTTAGGGTGAATTGGATGGGGGGTGATAGTAGGTGGTACTAAAGGTGTTTGATGGATTGTTTGAGTGATAAGATCAAGGGAGTCATCTAAAAAGGTATAGGTAGGAAGCGAGGTAGGGCTAGTAGACCCATACGGGGAATACCGTTTCAACAAAAGTAACGTGGCGAGAGATAATTATTTTATTAGTGTTTCATCAAAAGTAACGTGGTGCCTTCTTCTTAAAGGTGCATCCATGAAGACGCTTGTGAAGATTGATGGTGTACTTCCTAGTTACCACCTCTTCTTTCCTTGCTCCTCCTTTTGTCTTCTCAACCATTTTCACTTACCTTTTACTTGTGATCTGTTAGAGAGGATGAAACCAAGAGGCCATCAAGGAGATCAAGAAATTTGCTCAGATACCATGTAAATGTGAGTGAGTTAATTGATTATTATTCCATAAACCAATTTCTAATATAGATTACATAGAGTATTCTTTTATCCCGATACATAATAATAATATATAATACGAGCTAATACATAACACAGGCTAACACAAATAAGAACATGGTCCAATTGTGTTGGTCTGGTTGTGCTTAAAAGCCTAAAGAGGCAAGAAGTACTACATCTTTGAAGAAATCCAACATGACCTAACCTATAAAAACTTAAATCTTCACGATTAAATACGTTAACCAAATAAGCTAAAGTTTTGAGCATACTCCATAACTAATCATCTATGAAGTTCGTAGACGCTAACCGACAAAGAGATGCAAAGTACGGTACATTTGATGCTCCAATTAATTAGATCCATGTTCAAAGAAGGCCTTTCATTGCTCCTTGTTGCGGTGCTCGAAAAAGTGCCACCGATAATGGCATTTGGCCCCTGGAAAGCTACAAGAAATAAA